>JAVQJF010079286.1:0-125000 GCA_036023855.1 Gadopsis marmoratus | reverse complement strand
CATCTTGGGATTTTTAGGCCCCTCCCCCAGGGCGGGAAGGGAAGTTCATTTTGGGTCACCGAATTCCCTTCCTCCCCATTCACATGTGTGCCTTCTGTCCCTATGGGCCCTAAGGGGCGTAAGAGGAACTGGCAGTGAGGCAATGACAGGCACAGACCTAAATACACACTGGGGTAATGAGTAACTGGCAACAGGTGGGTAATGATGAACAGGTGAGACACAGAGCTGGCGAGAAACAGACAAAGCATTGGAAGATAACCTAGACAGTGGCACGGGGCGTAACACGTGTTTGTGTTACTCACAGTGTCGTGGACAGCAGCAGGTGTCAGGACAGCAGCAGCAGCGGACGTAGCAGCAGCAGGAGTGAGGACAACACTGGCACCAGCAGATCCCCAACAACAACAGGAACAAGATGCTTCCCAGGACTACAGATCCCACAAATGCCCACTCTGGAATACAGACACAAAGACATTTGTGTCAGGCATGGTATGATCAGGTTTAAGGTATTGCATAGACGTCATTATTCTAATGATAAGTTAGCTAAAATGTATACGTCTGTTAGTCCTTTATGTCCTAGATGTAACAATTAGATTTTGCTTGGTCAGGTCCTCCTATCCTTCATTAGTTAACTTTTGGTGCTTATGCAACACACTTATCAAACCCCCTCCTATAAAATGTGGAAACGAGAGGTGACGTCTAGACTAAGAAACGTCTAAACTGGAGAAATGTTGATAGACATTGCAAGGATCAGTCAATAAATATCACAACACGTGGACACTGCTCATGTGTGTGGGTGGTTTAATGCAGACTTATGTCTATGGTAATGTGCTAAGCCTTGTGATTATTGGAGGATATCAAGTTGTTAGCTACCTGTCTAGCTCTGCATGGAAATGTGCTGCAAGGGCAGTATAGGTAAAATCAATAAAAAGAGTGATTTAAAAACAAGCAGCCACACAAATAAAGATATACTGTCACAGTTGTAGTTCTCTGTCAAAGACCCCTCAAAAGGATTACAAGAAAACTACAAATTACTGGTTAGATTTACAAATATGGCAACTCTTATTTTACATTACACTTAAAGGCTGACTTACAACTGGTTTGTATTTTCATAGTTTTCCATTCATTCCTAGTGATAATAAAATCTTGTACTCAAATTAATTGATGAGGTCTGACAATGCAATGACATACCAAAAACATTGGACTAAGGTCCAGTGGGGCACAAGCAGTCGGGCAATCGGACAAGTTAACCGGTTCACTAAACTTAAAGCGGAAAAGAAACTAAGGGTGGAAAGTAAAATTATCACTTAAAACGTCCAACGTAAACATCCATCAGACCAATTCCTGATTCAACTTTGACTTGTACAATGGTATAATAAAAGTCAGACCCAAGTTATGAATCAGATTTCTCCTTTTACAACACTGCTGACATTTCTGCTCCCCCCCATTAATGTATCCAAAGGCCAACCCGCATTAAACAAGGAAATATCAGGGAATCATCACATCTCTAAAGCATCCAGACTCTAACGACACACTTCCTCAGGGCGTGCCGAGGAGAAAAATCCACAAAAAACCGCTCCCTAAGTCAACATATATCCCCTGTGGAATTTAATTCATGACCAGAGGAGGAGGAACGGATAAGAACCGTGAGTCTGTGAATTTCTTTCTTTACGTAGTTCAATATCTGACCGTGTGTAATTTCAGGTTGAGTTAGACGCTCGTGCAACAGGCCTGTCAGCTACTTTACATTTTGCTCATTTTGACTGTAACAAACGTCAGATGAAGGTTCAGCGTCAACACAGGCTCACGAATATACATTTGTTAGTCAAAGAGGGTTTTGATTGGTAAGTGAGAATTAAACATCAGAAGGCATTAGGGAAGCTAGAAGATGCCAGGCAGTGAGCCAAAGGTGCAGGTGAGGTGCCGTACCTGGCATAATCTCCACATCAAACTCAGGTAGGAGATCGTCCTGCTGACCTGTCCTGCCTGCAGAGAGAGGGAGAGCACAGGTGAAGAGGGGTCGGCAGAGCAAGCAGAAAGCAGGAGCCAAAAGGTCAGGAGAATCAGAAACTTTGGCAGCAGAGTGGATGATTAATGGTCATGCACTAATTGAGGAACTGAAGGGACAAACTTTTTACCCAGAATCAGCAAATGCACAGTAACAAAGAATGAATGTTCCAACTCGTGTGCACGCATTCTGCCATGATGATGACTGGGGACATTTTTAACCATGCTAGTGGGCGTGCTAGCAGTTTGGCTCAGGATGACCATGAATTGCACTGATATGTTTTGGTGTCCAGATTTCCTGCTACTAAATGCAATAGAGTTTCCTAGAAGTGTTTTTCAGAAATACTAACCTGTGAACATGAGCGTAAGTCATGTAAGTCAGAGTTCAAAATGCACCTTACTTTTGAATCTAATTTTAGCAGGAAGCCAGCTGTACTATATTTCTGCAATGAGGCGCATACCACACATGTGCCTCTCCGGTGGTGTGAAAACTGCACACAAATGGATGAATGCACATGTACACTCATGCTACACGTACTGAGACGTGCCGCGAGAGGCAGTGAGGACAAAGAGGGGGTTTTGGAAACTGGGGCACATAACCATTCTAGAACAGTTTGGCGATGGGAGCTCAGCGGGAAAAAAAAAAAAGTCACCCAAGTAGTATGGTTGTGAAACAATGCCTCTCTTGTGCTTCACGAACAAGATAAACAGGTCAAAGAAGAGAAAGCAAACATTCAAGGCAGCTAGAAAACTAAAATGAGATGATTTTATTATATAGAAAAATAAAGGGACTGCAACAGGTGTTCCGAGACTGAGACACAACTGCAGGTGTTCCTGTTTTCAGTATGTTAATTGTGAGGTGTTAAAGGACTGTAATTAGAGTAAAAAGCAGCCACTGTCTCATCTGTCTGACTGCAGGGACAGACTAAACACCCGCTGGCTCCAGAGTGTGCTGAGTAGACTGTTACTATGGAGGAGGGTGGGAACACAGCAGTACCCTTCCCACCTGATTTTTCGAAAAAAAAGTCATCTTGGTTCCCTGACCTGGCACACTCATCTACTACATACCATGAAGCTCAGTAACACAGAGTAACCTGAGAGAGCTGAGGAGCTATGCAGCCATGAAAGGGGGGGAGGCAGTGAGAGATGCAGGAATGAGTAATACAGGAGAATGTGTGAAGATGTTGCAAGACGAAAGGGAGAACAAGGGGAGTGAACGTGAAACATTATTCCAAAAGAGAAATTAAAACACCAAGATTAGGGAGCTGTTGCGAGAAGAAACCTGTTGCTTAAAGGAATGCGTTGACAAGGATGGAAGCGGGTGGAAACAGCTTGCTAACATGTTGCATCTCTTTTGTTTAATCCGTACAAAATCGGAAGTTTAAACTCAACCATTTGTGGTTTTGTGTGGACTTTTTACGGTTTAAACAAACAAGATCTGTAAGCTTTAGAGGTGCTGGTTGGTGTATTCTGTTACTTTGGACAGAGCCAAGGCTAGCTGTTTACAGTCTTTATTGTTTTATTTTATTAATTTATTTTATTGATGCCCCCGGGCAGGCAGACACAAAGGAATCACAGAACAGCAAACAAACTATTCTACATAAAACGGCACAATACATAAAGGCCCATCAGTGCGAGTTAATAGTCCGTATGCTAAGCTAAGCTAACCGGCTGCTGTCAGTAGCTTGATATTGAACCCAACAGAAATGAGTGGCATCAGCCTTTTCATCGGATTCTTGGCAAGAAAGCGAAAAAAGGTGTATATCCCATAATGTCGAACTACTCCTTTTCAATTTTGGTATGAAACACCAGTAGCACCAGTAACATCTCTTTAGGAAAATGCTAAACTGGCACTGAAGTCATTTTACACACTTTCTAATTCCAACATCTTCCTCATAACCCGACAAAGCTAAACAAATCTTGTACCAAAACCCTGTATGTCTTGTTATTCCCACACGTTTAATCCCCGCAACCTCTTCTCTCCTGTGAGCTGAATATAATCCGATTAGTGCTCAGCGAAGGGTGGCTGTGTGAATGAGCAGATGCTAACACTGCAAGCACAGCGGGTTAGTCAAAGTTAAAGGAAGAAAACCATTTTGGGTAACCTTCAGCTCACATTGTTGCAAGAGTTTAGCGTGGTTCTGCCTCCTTTTTCTACATCCCTCTCTTCATGTCCACACCAGCAGCGACCCTCAACACGCTCCACTCTCCTCTTAAAGAGCTTGTCGTCACGGTAACAGTTTAAGGAGTGGCTTTGGCAACAATAGACTCAGAAATTTCTCTCACTGTGGACATGCTACTTCAAGTTCCATTGACAGGAGATGAATGAGCTTCAGCACTGAAATATTTAGGTCGGTCTGAGGAGCCGTGTATAATCTTTGGTCAGCAACAAATGATCAAACACAAACCACAGTACAGCTGAACATAGTGTCTAACTGACTTAATATGTACCTAAAGCACAGTCCAGCCAGGTCCACGTCAACCCTATGAAGTGAGCCGTTGGCTAACTCTTGTAAAGAGGCAAACCCCGTTTGACCGTCTCCATGGAAACGGCCGTAAAGACACGTTGGAACGAAAATCAACAAAGAGCCTTTCTAAAACCTTCACTAACATACAGAAACGTCACTGCGCTTACTATGAAAGAAACAGAGGATACCAGCCGATCGCAATCGGGCTCGGTGTTTGTTTTTTAATCTTTTCGTCATTACTATGATTTTAGCAAACTAGGTGTAGTCCTACCGAGCACCAGTAGCTCCAGCTGGGCCTCATTCTTCCCCTCCAGATCATCGGCAATGACGACTTTACAGACATACACTCCACTGTCGCCCCACTGCAGCTCCCCGATACGCAGGTCTGCTTCTGCACAGAGACGAGAAGTAAGAGGTGAGATCATGTTCATAAAGATCAGCGTCGAGCGACGTTGCAAACAGGCATTGAGGTTTGATGCACAGTCCTAATAGATACACCTGTAACTTGACACTTTACAGCAATTAACATGCATGTAAGCGTTTAAATGTTTGTGTTTATCATCTACAGAGACAAAACCTAACAACAAAAATACTATTAAAAATAGACTTGAGTGATCACCGCCATAGATTGATATCTCACGTCCGTGAACCTTTTTTCTTTCTTTCACTGTATTAAATGATTGGAGGGCATTGTTGGTCCTCGTATGTTCCACTGACACATTTGGATAGAAGACGGGTGTTGTGTCTTGATAAGGCTTGATGTTTTACAAGGAGTCATACGTGAATAGGAGTGAGAGCAGGGGGTTGTGTGTGTGTGTGTGTGTGTGTGTGTGTGTAGAGGCTACTCTATTGTGAGATAAAGACAAAAGAGGTTTATTTGGAGAACAGGACACGCAAAGCACAGTCAGCTCTGATTCCCGAGGGCAGTGGTCAAACAGCTGCAGCAGCTCTTAATTCAGAACATTTTTCGTAGAGGATAAAAAATGGTAACATTACTGTTTACGATGGCGATGTCTCTGCCTTTGTAGTGCTCAGCCAGCGTCATGGAGGCCCCCTGCGCCGAGGCCACAACCCGAACTGTGCGGCTGCTGTCGGAGCACTCCAGGTGGGACGTGGCACCCAGCTCAGAGGCCTGGACGCCCAGACTCTCCGGCAGGGTGAAGGACTCTCGCGTGCGGTCTCGACAGTATGACTTGTACCACCACTGCACCACCGGGGTCTGGGTGGAGGCCGTTTGGTACTGACACGGGAGGACCACAGACTGGAAGAGCATCGCAAACCGCTGCTTCTCCCGCACTGTCACATGTACACCATCGCACACGCACACTGACAAAGCACAGAGAGAGAAAGAAAATGGGAATAAGTACATTTGACTTTTCAGCGAACCCATGCAAATGTTAACTCTAAGATAAAAATGTGTGCAGCAAACTTCCAACACGTAATCAGCATTGAGAAATACCAGGTTCACCTACTTTACTGTAAAGAGAATGTAGTTTGTGGTGCTGTTGAATTGAGTTATATTAAGAGCAGTTTCTGGTAAGGCTGAATTATACACCGATAATGTTCTTAATCTGATTAACGGTCTGGTCTCTAATATGTCAGAAAATACAGAAAAATGCAATTTCCTAAAGCCCAAGGTGACGCCTTCAAATGTCCTGTTTTGTCAACAAACAGTCCAAAACCTAAATATATTCAGTTTACTATCAAATAAGACAAAGAGCATAAATTTAAAAGTTGGCCTTTTTGCTTAAAATAAACTAGTTATGGATTATTTTCTGTCGATCAACTAATATATTAATCGTCTAATCGTTTCAGTTGTACTTTCTAGACATATTTAGTTTACCCTCATTGATATAAATGAGGTGGCCAAACTATTGCAGGACTGTTGTATTAAACTTTATTAGTTTTGGCAGCGTGTGCCTAATAAACTGGCAACCGAGTGTAGACAAAAACACTTTAAAGACAGGAAACGGATGTAAATGAACAGCTGTGGCTTTTCTTTGTCTGTGTGGATGATTCACGAGTGCGGAGGACTACACCTGGGAGATATTTTCATCATATCAGACCAGGAGCAAAGACAGGAACAGAGATGGAGGGGCCTCCTCTGTTGCTCGGTGCTGGGGTCAGGGAGGTTAAATTCCAGAGAGTGAGTGTGTGTGTGTGGGGGGGGGTCGGATGCTCGTGGGTGCTTTCTGCTAGTCATGTCGGGTCTAGGTGGGGCAGGAACTCACTCTAAACATTTCCCAGAAGGCAGGAAATCAAAACAAAAGCAAATCCACCAGCCTGCCTCTCTGTTTAAGGCTGTTTCTAGCGTTGATCTAAAGTGGATGCTTTCCTGGTTTCCCCTCTAATATGAGCACAGAAATGCTTATTTCCAGGCCACCATTGCAGCTGCAGCTAACAATTGTTTTCAATCAATTTTAACTAATGGATTAGTTTAGTCTATCAAATGTTGAAAAGTAGTGAAAAGAAAAATCCCATCACAGTTTCTCAGAGTCCAAGGTGACGTCTTCAGATGTTTTGTCTGACTAACAGTCCAAATCTCAAAAGATTTTCAGTTTACAGTCAACAGACAAAAGCAGCAAATCCTCCACATTTGAGAAGCTGGAACGGGAGAATGGTTTTCACTTTTGCTTGAAAACTTACTGAAACTAATAACCGATTATCAAAATGATTGCCAATTATTTCTCTGTCTGACAATTAATGGTTTCAGCTCAAGTTTCAAACATGAACTAACAACCTAAATCAAGTCCTTGTAATGACATACTGAGTCCGGTCAGATGGGCATCATCAGGCTTCTTCTTCCCCTGATAAGAAACTACACTTCATCTGCACATTTCGAAGTACAGCGACGGTGATAATGAAGCCAAATGATTTTTGCATTTTTACAGAGAACAAGGGGAGGGGTGACCGAGCTCCTAAATTCCTCCCACGAAAGAGCTCTGGTCTTCCCTTTGTTTCTTTTTTTTCAAGGACCAGTCCTTTGTTAGGTTTGTGCTCAACCCCCCCCCCTCCTCTCTGTCCCACTTGAGGAGCTGAGAGGGGGAGGAGATCACAGACTCCCAACCAATGAGAGTATCTGGCCTCGTCCAGCTGGGTGTGAACAGACCTATTAACTGCTAGAGATTTAAACCAAACCGTTACTCCATGAACTCGAGCAGAGGGAGGTGAGGATAAACAAACACAGAAACTGCTGGATGCATATTTGACAAGCCTCAAAGTGACGGTTAAGTATTGTTTATGTCAGGCGTGACTCACTGTAGGTTAATGAACAGGTTAGAGACAGCGGACAGCCTCCCCCTCCGCCTGCACACAGACTACAGGCCTCATTTCAAGATGACACTACCTTTTAAAACAGTATGTCGCCGCAAATCTATTCCAGGTCAAAGCTCTGCCGCTGGACGCTGCATGTTTCCTGAACACGGTCAGACTGTTTCCTCTCCGTAGCTGTCACATTTCCTGCTTTTAGTGTGTGGTACATTCCTTCACATTGACTCATTAATCCAACAAGAACCCCCCCCATAAGACCGAATATAGTCTCCATGTTTGATAAAGGATTTCTTTGCAACACTCAGAAGGTTTGTGATAAGTAAAGTGAGCATTTCTTTCCGGAGTGCTTAGCTCACAGATGAACTATCACAGGTACAGTTTCAGGACTCTGTTGTCCCTAAATGCAGTTTTAAAGGTATAAATGAAAGTGCAGGGCTGGCAGCTAATGTTTATTTCAATGTTTTAATTAATCTGCCAATTATATTATTCATTCATTAATTAATTGATCTATATCTTTTTTCTCTATAAAAATGTTGTACCATGGTGCAAAATGCTGGTTTTAATTTCCCTCAGCCCACTTAATTAAGTTGTTTTATGTGATCAACAGTCATAAAACTCACAAATATCCAGTTTGCAATTATACATTACATAGAAACGCATCAGCTTCTCCCATTTGAGAAGCTGAGACCAGGGAACGGTAGACATTTTAGCTTGGAACAATTACTAAAACGATGAATCAATTAGTAAAATAATTGCAGATTAATCGACTAATCCTTGCAGCTCTACCTTGGTGTAATGCACCTTTTCAAAGTACAGCTCTATCACTAAACATTGCACTTCAAAATGTACAATTATGCTTTTATATAATCCACTGCAGTGGTGCACAATAACAATAAAGCTATAAGCCCCTGTGAATATGATTTCCATATCTGATGGGATAAAGTGTACTATCAAGTAAAATAAACACAATATTGAATACTAGAAACTATAAATCCCAGACGGATTATTAGGATTTTCCCATAAACCTCCCCGACGTGTTATTAATTCGTAAAAAAAACGGCACCACCACTATAATGGCGGACCCATCAGCCAATTGAAAATATAAAACGAAGAGAAACACTTTAGTAAGTCTCGTGTCTACAGCCACGTCTGTGTTTAACAGCAGTAAGTTTACAGAGGACCAACCTGTGGCGCTGTTGCAGTAAAGGTGACACATTTTAGTGAACGAGACGTGTTTTAGTGACGGGACCTAAGACTTACCTGATGCTGCCAGGACAACAACCAGCCGGTAAAAGTTCATCATAGAGTCCGTTTTATGGTAAAGTGCAGTTTCTCCGCATGTTGGTGCGTCCCGCTGTCCGCCAACTGCTGCTGCCGCCGACGGGACAGACAGACAGACTAACGGGACTGTACCACTTCACATCACAGAGGTGGGTCCCGGCACAGACACGGCTCCGAAACAGTCCCTGCTCCTGCTCCCTCCGTGAAACACGACGTTGGTGGAGTTCGGTCTGTCGCTCTTCTGCTGGAGTCTAATTTTAATGTTCTGCAGCGGGGCAGAGTGCGGAGGTCTGCCCGGTGTGCAGGTGGCGCAGGTGGTGCAGCTCGGCGGTAAAATCAGGTCAGACTTGGCTGCTAGTTTGGAGGAATTTCACTGCACACAACAGGGCCAACGTTCTGACGCACATTCTTTGTTGAACTCGATTTTATTTGGCTTCGTATGTATATAAAAGTGCAGTTCTTACATTCAAGGGAAGTCATTTGGCACATAGGAACATGAACAAAAAGTTGCATACAAAGATGCAAATGATCACTTTAAGTAAAAAAAAAACAAAAACAACAACCCCCCAGATCAGTTAAATCTAAACTGGCACACTTAGCCCCCCCCCCCAGTCAAAGACATACTAAAGCAAAAATGCAATAACCTATACAACGTTTCCACACACGTTAAAAATAAGCTTCTAAATCATGCAGAGGTGTAGAGACACATTATTACTTTTACTCACAAACTGGGGTGCAACATTTACTTTTTTGGTCCACCAGCCAAATGGCTAGTGAATGTTCAAATTTTGCTAGCCACTCATCACATTACAGTTGTTTTTTTTTTTTTTGCCTGGAGAATAAATCAAATCACAATGCCACTTGCATATTTTACCAGCATTTGACTGGTGCTAATTTTGTGCTCTAAATTACAAAGTTACAAAAGAGTCCCCTCTATTGCTTGAAACTATGTTCAAGGATTAATGCTCACTCAACTGTAGAGAGACTCTGTGTGATGTGTCCCTCATGACAAAGTTGACCTCTGGACATAATAGTCCCTCTCTGGCATATTAATTGAGGTCCTAATTGATAGATATTTAAAAATGTCCAGTCAAAAGCTTGAGCATACAGAGTCATCAAGGCCTAAAGTTGTGCTCTGAATGATAAATAAAAACAATAAAATAAAACAAAAGTCCTAGTTTATGCACAAAACATTACTAAATGATGAGAGAAAGTACTTCAATCATACTATGAGGACAGGAAATAACGGTTTCAGATTGGCTGACAGGTATCCATTAAAATAGTTTATCAGGACATCTCAAACATACTTCCCGTCAACAGTTTTGCCACATTGGGAAATTCAGGTAACCATAGCAACAGCACTTACGATTCACACTATGTAACCAGTTTACTCTCACTGGTGAAACTAATCTAACTGCAAACAAACTTTAAAAATGGTTGACAGTTTAAACACAGACAGGGTCAGAAGTTACCAAGTTGGTTTGGTTTGACTGAAGCATAATTGGTGTTGCAGGAATGTTGTATGGCATATTTTTCCCTAACTCCTTTTTAAGGCCCGGTCAGACCAATTACAATTGGCGCAAAATGTCAGACAAAACTCAATTCAGTTGAATCGCTGGGATTAATGAATTTGCTCGTGGGAGTGAAGTAAGTCCAGTTAGCTCAGCTACAGTACATTGGCAACTAGCCCCACAAGAAAGTAGTCACAATGTCACCAAGCTTCCAGCACCACCTAAGGCCTGGCCTTATGTAGCAGAGGCCTTCATGTGGGACAGGTTTAAATTAGAGACAAGAATTTATTTCTAATTTACCCTGTTCCCCATGTTATTATTTGAATACCAACTTTTACATGAGCGTTTACAGGATTTTGTGATGATGCGCAAATTAATTTTGCTGTGTCTCTTTATGAGAGACCAGGCACTAAACCAATCCATAAACACAGTAAGATATTGTCAAGTGCATCTAAAAAAGAAGATTTCTAGGGCATTAGAACATTCAGCAACACAAGGATATTCATACCAGTTTCTGAACTGATAGTCAGTGTAATCAATGTGATCACTGCGGTCGCTAAGATTATCCCGACTGCTACATTAGCGATTGCTGTGGTCATCAAGTCGATCACGGCTGCCACCGTAACGCTCGCGTTGATCGTCAAGGCGATCACGGCTGCCTCCGTAACGCTCGCGTTGATCGTCAAGGCGATCACGGCTGCCTCCGTAACGCTCGCGTTGATCGTCAAGGCGATCACGGCTGCCACCGTAACGCTCGCGTTGATCGTCAAGGCGATCACGACTGCCTCCGTTTCGTTCACGCTGATCCTCAAGGCGATCACGACTGCCACGATTGTGATCATGCTGGTCATCCTGGTAACGTTGGGACTCGATATCACTGTCCTTACCATCAGGCTTTTGTTTACTACTATTATAACTGTGTTGATCATCCTCGAGCTTATGTCCTGCTGGTTGTATGCTGTCATTCTTTTGAGGAACGGCGTCGTTGTCTTCATGATAGTTGAGCTGCTTTGTCCCACTGTTTGACTTGTCATCCCAGTACTGCTCATCTTCAGGAGCATCTTTATCATAAAACTGCTCTTCTCTGGGGGAACTAACAGACAAACGGAGAAAATACACAAAACAAATAAAATGGTAAGGCTGGCTGGTTGGATGAATTAATTAAAGCACCTGTAAACACCACTTAGATACTGACAAGCAATACACTAACATAAATATTGATGGTGCTTTACAATGGCAGAAACACACAGGCCATATCATACATACCCTTCAGCATACTTTTCCTTTTTGCCCTTTTTACGGCAGCAACAGAAGATGACAATCCCCAGAAACACGAGACCTCCAAGGACTCCTCCAATTATAGCTGCAGTGGACCCAACATTCATGCTGCCTGGGGAGGAAAGGAAGGAGGAAAGACAAGGGGTTTCACACTACACATAGTCCAGGGCTAGGTTCCCCTTTCAGCCAACGTTAACAGATTCATTAGGAAGTTTCAGTCTCTTGGTTACAGTTAAAGATCTTGACATTGTTAAATAATAAAAATGTCAGTACTGAGCATAGTCTGTATGTGTAGATGAACATGTGACAGCTAGGCAAAAGTGAAGCCATAACATCTAGATCGCCCACTGGTGGCTGGCTGCAGTATAGGTCCAAAACCCCGCCTCCTTCATGTTAGTGGATGGGACATGGGCCAGTCAAAGTACATATTAAATACATTTTTTTCAAAGATGGTTTCTGTCATTTTAGGTAGTGCTTATTACAAATTATATTTGTTCAAGTGTTAATTTTTCAGATAAGTTTGGTTTTAATTTGATGCTATAAAAATAGGGTGTCACCTCATGCTTGACAACTATGAGTTTAATCTGGTTCTGGCTCTATACATATAGAGATGGTCTAGACCTGCTCTATATTAACAAGTGCTATGAGATAACTTTGTTATGATATGGTGCTATATAAATAAAACTGAATTGAATTGAAATGACGTCACTAGCGTAAGATGGCAGCTCTCGTATCCAGGACGTTTTGGCTTCATTTTATACAATGGGAGGAAGTGGAGATGCGTTGTAAATACTGGCTATGGTACTGAGTAATAGTATGAAATGGGAAGTCAAAATCTCACAAACTGACCACTAGGGGGCAGTGGATATGCGATGCGTTTGGCAAATACAATGCTATCTCAGGCAATGATTTAACTGGGGTTGATGGAGTGTCAACTTTCCTCAATCGGGACAGAGCTAGTTACACTGACCTGAAGCATCCAGAAGTGTCTTTCACATAGAGGGTAAATATTATACTCTGGATGTACTAAAGAGTTCTTTTTATAATCTAACTTTTAACCTCACAAAATGTAGTTAGCAAATGATGTGCTGCCTGGCTTTGGAAGTATCGCTATGTTAGCATTATTACTGTATAAGATAGTTAGCTGGACATGCAAATTTTCAGCATACATCAGACTCAACACACACACAGTTTAATTCATTTAATTCAGCTCATGTACGGAGGAAGGGTTTCTGTGTACCTGATGAAGGTATTATTAACTCTCATTTTAGCTCTGTCTTGGTCTGCACCAACTCCTGAGAAAAATATCTGGCCTTTTAGTACCTAAAGGCTCCACTATGTTCACCAGCTAGTTTCTAACATTGTCTGACATTTGGTGATGAGAATGTAGTGAGTTTATGAGAGCTTTTGCGATGAAAACAGCTGCCTGCCACTGCTGCTGGAAACAAGAAAGTGGAATTTGCCACATGAACTATGGAAGGATCTGAGGGGAACTGGGTTTATCACGATCAGGTGAGCAGGTAACCCATGTTACAACACTCACCGGGCATCACAGCTAAGGTAATGTTGCAGCTGGCAGAACCAATCCGATTATTTGATGTGCAAATGTAGAACCCAGACATTTCTCTTGAAATATTGAAGAGAGATAGCACTCCATCCTCTGCAACATAATGACAAAATGTAGACTTAACAAAACTGAGATAATGAGTCATTTTGCCATTTTTTACATTGACACTGATGATGGGAAACTCTCTAACTTCAAAGTAACACATGGATGGTTGAAATGCATACTTTGGGTTGTCGTAAGTGGAAATTGCCTGGGAACGTTTTCCACACTGTAGCTACTCCATTTAGTTGTAGGTTTTGGGGATCCCTCCTCAGACAGGCAGGCGATGGTGATGTTTTGAAAATACTCTGCTTTTCCCTGAATACTGCAGATGGGTTTAGAGGGAGGCACTGGAGGAAAACAAAGAATTTAACATAAAAGGTTACGTGGAGACATGATATAAATACAAGAAAGATAATTAGACTTAAAATATGTCAGCGGTTAATACTCACCCAGGACCAAAAGGGAAGTGCTGGCAGCTGTTGTTCCCTCATCATCATTGGGAATCATGACACTGCATTGGTAGCGGTGGCTGTCCTTCATGGTCACCTTTTCTAAGAGGAGTGTGCTCACTCTTTTGTTGACGTCAACCACCAGAAAGGCTCTGCCTTCATAAGCAGGTGCAATGTCAACCGGATTGTTTAAGAAGAAGGTGGCCACGGGTTTCTAGAGAAATAAACACAAACATATATGATTAATATGATAATACAATATCATAATAATGCTGCCTCAATATTCAACAGTATAATGATAGTAATCATGCAAATCCATGCCACAGATCACCATGACGTTACATTTAAGGACAGAGGATATAGTGTGCTGTAAAAATGTCAAATAAAAAAGACATTATGAAATAATTGATCATGTGAATAAATTGAGTAAAATATATAAATGAACCAACAATTTGTGAAATATCAAAGTGAATTTAGCATTGTTAGCTAGCCTGAGAAACCACAAAGAAAGTCTGTCTGTCTTATTGATCTTCACAGAGATGTGTGTCTTTCTCTGAGGAATATCTTTAGAATCAAAATGCTGCCCGGGAAACTCTGAAATAATGTTTCTGCACTTTCATGCTGAGTAATAAACCAAACTCACAATCTTGCCCAGCAAGTTAGCCAGCTAGGTAGATAACATGTGCTGCCTTGATAAGATAAAAACATAAAATATGTTAGTTTCTGCATTTGTGTACAGTGTTTATTTACAGCAGCAGGTAGATAGTCGATGCAGAATTACTTTGACGTTGTTGATCTAGCTAACAGCCCTAACTGTCTAATTCTGATAGCAGTTACTGAGCTTGCAATCTTAAGACAGGCAGGTGGTGGTAACAGGCTGACTGGTGAGAGGGTGGTGACTACAACACAGTCAGGAAAATAAACATTATGAAATAAAAAGAGGCATGAAATACAAGTGTTATTGGAAAGAAAGCCATTATGAAATAAAATCAGACTTTTGAAAAATAACATTTTTAAATAAAAATGAAGTCCTATCAAACTCTGTTATTTTGGAAATAAGATGATATACACATTTTTAATAAGGTGAGTTTTAAAATAATAATTAAAAACAATTATTTCAGAAATAATTGTTTAATTTGTATTTTTTCCACAATTTATTCATGTCATTTTTTATGTCAGAATTATTTCTGTCTTTATTTAATATTGAACATTTTGGAGCTCCATGGTACGGTAAAGCCCTTTGAAGCAAATTTGTGATTTTGGGCTATATAAATAAAATTGACTGTAGGTAGGGTTATATCTACTTAGAGCTGAAACGATTAGTAAATTATCGATTACTTCATTGTTCGATTGACAAAAGAATAATCAGCAACTATTTTGATAATCGTCCAATTAATTCTTCAAGGAAAAATGTCAAACTTTCCCCATTTTCACCTTCTCAGTTTTGAGGATTTGCTACTTGAATCTGTGTTATGTGATAAACTGAATATCTTTAGATTTTGGCATGCTACTTGAACAAGACAAGCAACTTGATGACTTCAACTTAGACTTGACGCAAATTGTCATGGGCACTTTTCACTATTTTCTGACATTTTCACTTAACGATTAATGGAGAAAATAATCTGAAGATGAATCGATGATGAAAATAATTGTTAGTTTCAGCCCTATAAGAAGTATTGATTGCCACACATTCTTCAGTTACCGTTTCATCTGATACGTACAGCAGTGAGTTATATGACTTGACTATGTCACTCATTCATCATCCACTGGACAAAGGTCATTCCCATTATATAGGAAGTAACTTGTTTGCTCTGTCTTATCAAGTATCAAATTCAGTTTAAGCACAGGACACCTCCTCATAGAAACCGTTACTCACTACGGCAAATCATTGTCCATTTTAGAATATGACAATGGTCACATTCTTGGTATGAATATAGTCCATAACACACTAAAAACCACTGGGTTAAAAAATGACTGTGCGTGGGTCAATCAGTGTAGCACAATAATTAACTTTACCCAATACAAACTTTACACAATACCAACAGGTTGTTTTGACTTGTTACTTTTCTACTCATAACCCATTATTGTGCTGGTGTGGTATTGACTTTTGGTGTGTAACAAAGGCAGTGTTTCCTTGCCACTGTCGCCTAGCGCTTGCTCATGGTGGAATTGTTGGGTCTATACATATAGAGTTATTCTAGACTTGCTCTATATTAACAAGTTCTATGAGATAACTCTGTTATGATATAGTGCTATATAAATAAAACTGAATTGAATTGAATTGAATTTTCTGATAATGTGATTGAGAGTGTTAATAGATTGGTAGGTACACAATAATATTAATATAAAATGTATATGTTACTGATGTTACTCCAGCAATTTAGTATTCTACTACCATAACGGGGGACTTGCGACTAACAGATTTAAAACTTCAAAGCATCAGAGCGCTCCAAAAATGCTGGATCCTTAAAGATCTGCATTTGACCTCCCCATCTGGTAAACACCCACGTCTTTCACACTCCACACCCCCAGTTATATTTTCCGTTATAATTTTTTTTCCAAATATGGAGATGTTGACTTTTCCAGCCAAAATAGAATCGCAGGGCAACAGAAGACATTTTACACAGGCTGCGTAGCACTGATTATCACATGTAAACTTCCCCTTTAGGTATCTCACCAAAATATAATGGTAATGATATAATAAAGGTGTTGTGCAGGAAGCTAGTTTAATCGCTCACCATTGTACCATCAATAGTTTCAGGGTAAGCTTCCCATGTAAGGACAAGTGTTTTGAAGTCTGGTCTGGCTGGGGTGAAGGAACAGGTCATGGTAATATTCCCTCCTTTTGCAACCTCATATTCTTTCGCTGAAATAGAAACCTGCAAACTCCTGCAGCAGGGAAGTACTGAAATAAAAAAGAAACACATAATAACAGATATCAATCTCTGTCCCAGTCATAGTCATAGTCATTTATTATATGTTTTTGCAAAATCACTGTATTGGGGACAGAGAAGAAATTGTATCATTTAATTTTGTCAACTTCAACTATTCAAATAACACTATGTTTGTACGACTAAATATAATATACAAAATGTTTCTTAATTGTTTTCAGCTACAGGTCTCTTTTGAATAAAGCATAATCCTGCTTCCGGGTGAGTAGCAAGAAGTTGGATTAATGATTAACAGTGGTGATAATTCCATAAAGGTGTGGCAGACGTTTGTGGAAAAGGGAAAGAATACATGCATAAAGCTTACCTGCGACAATCAGAAATAGCTTTTGCCATCCAAGCTGCCTCTTTGCCGTCATTACTAAAAGAGGATAAAAATGTCCAGACATGACAAAATCTGAGCCTGTTGCTCTCAATCCAAGAACGAAAGCCTGCCTAACCTTCACGGTGAACTCCCAGGTATAGAGAAGTTGACTCTTCCAGGTAATGAGTCAACAGCTATAGGTCACATGTCACCAGAGGGCCAATCATTGATCTGTAATCCCTTTGATTAAACCTGCCCATTAGAGATGAATGTGATAGGGAGGAGGCTATACAACCAAAAGGGTTTAAATAATAACAACTCATCCCTGATACAGTTAAACATAAATAGATAGATACATGGAATGATAGAGATAATAAAGCCCATCTGAAATAAATAATTTAACTGATTACAGTCAGTAACTAAGTTTGATTCGCTGTTTTTCTCAACAGCTCAATGGATTTCGACCTTTCCTAGAAAGTTATATTGTGTTGTATATTTTATATCCACATCTGATGCTGTACTCAGTTTGACCTGCAGGCTGCAGTATTGAACTGACAATGACACCATATGTGTTCAATACAACAATCTATCACTAATCCATATATCATTGCACAAACAATATAAAAAGTTCATAAGTGTAATTGATAAGATAATGACCTTTGCTCCTGTTGCTTTATCCTGCTATAGTCTCTCATTTGGAGCTGTTACAGAGAGGTGACAGGCAGAAGGTGTGACCTGAAACTGATGCTTTGGTTTTAAAATATGAATATGAATTTTATAAGACTTGCAGTGTATTAGGAGAGTTGTTATGTTCGTTACAAGACAGTGTGCTCATTCAGTGGTTTTAGTGGCATGATGTTGCACATTTAGGCTTGACTCTGGACAAGGATGCAGTCCTACGTTGACCAACAGCTCGTCAGCTGTGGTAAAGTATTCAGACTTCAGTTTAACCATTTCTTGTGAGAGAGAGAATCAACATCTTACATCTGGACATGGGTACAAGGGGCATACGACCCACTCAACAAACTGAAAACATAAATCCAAAGGTGCTTTTTCATAATAAACTCCCGAACGAAACAAAATATTAAAGGTATTGAAAAGTATTGAATTTCTCCACAACACCAGTAATATTGTTTCTTTAAAACAGTGATGGAAGACATATTCAGATACTTTACTGAAGTGATATGAAATTCTCCATTACAAGTGAAAGTCCTGTGTCCAAAATCCTACTTAAGTGAAACTACAGAAGTATTCTCAGCAAAATGTACTTAAAGAATCAAAAGTAAAAGTACTCGTTCTGCAGAAAAATGTGACTGACATGTCATTATATATGAAATTATTAGATTGTTAATACATGTAAGTAGCATTTAGGTTAATTTAGTCCAGTGGTTCCCAAGTTAGGGGTTGGGCACAAAGAAATCTAAGGGGTTGTGAGATGATTAATGAGCTTGGAAAAAAGAAAAAACTAAGTTCTGCGATTCAAATCTGTTTGCATTTTTAAAAACTTTTCTCTAATGTTTGCTTTTTATTTTAATATTAGACCATTTTACCTCTAAGGACCCCAAACAGTTACTTAAATGAAACCATGTGAGAAGTTTAGAGGAGAAATGTCTTTAATTCTAACAACTCATAGACATCTGAACTGTGACAAGGGGTCACAGCTTAACACTTTTCTAGGGGTTTGGGGGGGTCTTTATCTTTGATAAAAATGAATACAAACTTGATGTTCACTGTGATGTGTACACAACTTATTAATACTTTAACCCCCAACTTTGAAGTTATAAACACTATATAAACACTTTAACTTTGTAAAATGATCAGCTTAAATATTTCTGATCTGCAATAAAAGGACGAAAAACATGCTAACTGGTACAGTCCTTTACAAATGTACATGTTTGACCAGTTAATTAATCTGCACAGTGAATCGTAGATGGTGATGTAATGTAATGGTTATCTTGGTGTATTAACATCAGATCAATGTGAAAATTTCAGGAAGTGGCTAGAATAAAAGGAAATGTGTCCCCACTTCACATCCCGAGAAGTGAAATTTCCTTTCTCTGGTCAGGGCGAGGTCACCAGAACATCTGACAATTTGTCTCTATGTATCTCTTTTTTTAGGATGGATGTTAAAAGATCTGACATGGTTTCTGGACATCTATGACCTCCCCTCAGTAATAAGTAAGTGATGAAAAAATACAGTAAAAGTAGCAGTGATGACAAAGTCAAACAAAACAACATAAAATAAGATCAAAATAAAACTTTCAGCCAGGCTACATTAACACAGAACACGACAACTACAATTAGGCCTGTTGTAATGCTTCATGCTTTGTGCTGCATATGATTTTTAAAAGATTCTGGAGATAAAACCTACATAAATCGTCTCAAAATATCTAGCCAAAAATGGGAAACATTTTGCTGCACCTAGCTTTTCAGCCACAAATAAAACTCCAGTTTTCAGGTTTTATGCCTGTTGAGCCTACCGCATTATTTTTGGGTACAATTAGCTTACTCATAACTCCTCTGTTATTCCTGTCTTTAAATGTCTGGCTCTGAGTCATGGATGAAAATCATGGTAATTATGACACATTATATAATTTTTTTTTCCTCTCTAAAGATTGAGGTGTCTGCAACGAATCTTAAGAGGCAGATTTCTCCCTTTTGGCTCTGTAAACGTATTTTACTTCGCCTGACTAGAGGTCCTGAGGAATGAGTCAATCAAACATCGTTATAGGGCCCCGTGTCAGCGGTTTGAAGTATTTGGTGGGACTGTGTTGTTGTTGTTGTTGTTGTTGTCAGAGACAGCAGCGTAAGTGCACGCTGGGACTGTAAACTTTCAGATCCGCCCATGCCCTTTTCGGTCCAAATTCACAGTGTAAGAAAAGATGATTATTTAAGTATGTAAATAAGCCACTGATAGAACAACACACACACACACACACACACACACACACACTCTGCTTTGCCCTGGTCCCGTTGAGTGTGCGCGTGTCGGTGCCCGTGCACGTGTGTGAGTGTGTGCGTGCGCGCGCGGCGCTGGCAGGCTCAGGGCTTGGATTTCGGGTTAAATATTCAAAATGGCGGACGGAGGAGCAGCGAGTCAAGATGAGAGTTCAGGACCAGGTAATGATTACAGCATTTTACATATTCATACTCATATTCAAACTGTGTTGCTCACAATTTATGATAAGCGGAGTACAGGTGAAACGCGGACGGGCTGACAGGTCGGGATGATACTCGGCGCTGTTGTAGTTTGCACGCCGACTAGCCAACTGTACATTTGACAGAGGAGGAAACGAGCTATTGCAGTGCGACGGCGAATTACATGGAAACATGCCTCCCCCCCCTTTGTGTGATTAGACGGCTGTACGCCGCTACATATTCATATCTCTGTCGACAAATACGATTTAGCATATTTTATTAGTAATCGCCGACGTGACTCTGGTTCATGTGTGACACATTTAGACGTGTCGCTAACGCAGTTTGACTGAAATGGGGATGCTAGCAGGCTAGCGTTAGCTCGCCTGGCTAACCGCTCGGGCTTTGTGTTGATGCACACTTGGCGTGAAGCTTTTGAAGGAGGTTTGCATATTCATTTTTTTTTTTTTTTTTTTTTTTTTTGGCTTGGCGAGCCGGACCGTGTCTGCGCTCGTCTCTGGCTCCAAGTGGCATCCGAGGGCAATAATTCAAAATCGTAGCAAGCTCGGCGAGAGTGCGCCTGAAGCTCGACGTGATTTTATGGCAGAGTGTTTTTTTTCCCCCCTCAGCCTTTTGTGCTCGGCGCAGCGGAGCCACGGCAGCCTGTTGTGTTATTCATGCGGGCCCGCCCGGACCAGAGTGCGGGCTTCAGCGTGTTCCACCGACCGACGGAGAAGCCGGAGCTCGTCCTGCGCGGCACGATAACTGCGCGTCAAACGCGTTATGGCCACACTGACTTGGGGAGCGTTAGTAAAATGTGGCCTTCGTCTATTCAAATTCAAAGCGGTTGCTTTCCCGAGAGGCTAACTGGCTACCCGCTGCAACTTGGTCCGGGCGGTTGGAAGCTAACTTTTAGCGTTAATTTAACTCATCTTTACGGGGTTAGCCGTTTAACATGATGGCGACGGTGTTTTCTAGCGTGGCAGATGTTTGATTGAAGTTGAGGCGAGCACTTTTTTTTCTCTTTTCTTTTCTTTTTTTTTTGTATTCGAAGTGGGAGTAGTCCAGCATCGGGTCAGCGCGGATGTTTCTGGCGAACTGTTAATCCACCTAATTAGAATATTTAATTTATTTGTACAACTTTTAATGCTCCTGCTTGAACCGTTTTGAAAACTTATAGTTTGTGCCTGTCGTGACCTCCGCTGTTGCAGGAGTTTTGACCCGGTCTGTGCGTGAATACAAGAATTGTACCTGTGTATCCCCCCCCCCCGGGCCAGGGAGGGGTGGTGAGGCCCACTTCCGGAAGGCCACAATAATAACAGACATGGCATTCTTACTATTGACTCCGCAGGTTTCATGGCCGGGCAAGACACAGCTTGATGGTTTTTTTTTGGGGGTTTTTTTTTACCCCATGTAGTTATGTTTGCCATTTAGTTTGTTTTGAATAGAACCAGTCCTACGTTTGTTGTTGTAACACCACAGAGGGTGGGTTTTAAGATAACATTGTATTTTCTGTAATACAGGAATGCTTAGTTTTTGACATCACAGTGAAGTTGCTTTTACACGGAACGCCAGCAGAAAAAGTGTCCTTCCCATCAGACCTGTGTGATGGATCAGGTGTAACAATTTTCAAATATACGGTACATGGTTATGACTGGCTTGGACCATGTTGCAGAATAGGCGTTATTGTAAGTTTTGAGGGGTAAAGGCCAAGGAAGACATGCCTATCTTTGCAAGTCAAAACAGGATATTGAATGGAACTGCAGTTTTTTGTGTTTCTTTGCTTGTGTTTTTTTTTTTTTTAAATAATGAAATTCAGCTTTTTGTCTCGAGCCCTACTGGTGATTTAGATTGTATTCTTTGATGCAAACACACTAAATTCACACCCTGCCTGTATTGTTATGGGGAGAATCACAGGTTAACATTTCCAATTGTAATGATGGTATCACATAAAAGGTGATTGTCTGATGTGTGATATATTTCATTTACAACAAATAATAATGAATAAAAATAAATAAATGATATCCTTTATTTTAAGGAAAGCCAAGAAAAGGAGATTTTGTTTGTTAGCATTTTGAGAAATTACGTCCACTGTCTGGAAATTGGCTCACTTACTTAAAAAATATATAATTTACTTATTAAACTGAGCTGCTTAAAAAACAGATGAGGAATAATTCTGTCATCCTCACACTTAGGCTACTTTTCTCATTTAATTAGTTTTACAGTTCCACCCTCATTCCAGCCTTGTAGTTTCATCATGAATATTCATCGATGTAAACACAGTTGTTAT
The DNA here is from genome assembly GCA_036023855.1 of Gadopsis marmoratus. Lineage (NCBI taxonomy): Eukaryota > Metazoa > Chordata > Actinopteri > Centrarchiformes > Percichthyidae > Gadopsis > Gadopsis marmoratus. The sequence continues at coordinate 102,453 of JAVQJF010079286.1, read as the reverse complement.
GAATAATGCATCATTCGCAGTAATAAATTCAGGACATACCATCTCAAAGTACTGAAAAGGCCTCGATGAAGGCTCCAGTCAGACAAGCTTTTTCACTGTTGGGGAAGAAAATCATAAAGGCTGTGTGGTGCGATCAAAACAGATAGCTTCTTGTTTCTGTAGAAAAGTGAGAAATACCAAGAAAGAATGCCTTAGTATTAAATATAGCAAGGTAAAGCAGATATTTGCCTGAAGATTTGGCCTTTATCTGTAAAAAGAGGGGTTCTTTTAAGACAAATAATATACTAACCTCAGGTTATGTTATGTTAGGCTATATATGATAAGCATCTTGAAGAGGTAGGTTTTGGGAACTAGCAAGATTATCCAAGATTATGTACCATAAAGGTACAGGAGATAATCTACAAAATGGGGGCTTTCGGGAAAATTAGGTGTCTACCACTATTAAGATCGCTAGTAAACAGATTTTTATGAACAGGTTTTATGTTACAGTTTGAAACATTCTTTAAACCTATTTAGTGAAACCAGAGGCCTTTGCAAGAAAATATTCAGTCTAATCAAATAATGTGGCCAGCAATAAATAAATAAAATAAAATATAAGGGGGAGAGTTTTGCAGTAAAATCTGAGAAAATGTTCAGTAGTTTGCTTTTACAAGAAAGTGAAATACACACCACATGAATAACCATCAGTTAATGCTAATATCAAGTGATGAATTTATATGTGAATTAAAATCCCTACTCATTGTTCAATATTCCTTCTCGCCACCCCCTAGAAACCTTTATTTAATTAGATTGAGTTTTTCTGCTTAGCCTATTGTCAGTTGGTTAATGACCACCCAAGAGATACCACAGTAGTGGATTAGAGTGGCGTTAGCCCCGTTGCTGTTCATCAAATGACACTGCATCCTATCATTTGTGGGCTCAGTCCAGTGTGGCTGTTTGTACTCTCTGGTCAGATTGTGGTGGTTTAATACATTGACCAGGGTTACTTCTATTTTAAATTGTTTAGATATTCATGTTGTGTTTGCATTAAAACCAGGAAGCTTTAGGTTGTTTTATTATTAATTCCCTCAAATTGATAGCTTATCTTTTGTGACCATACATCCTAACCATTCCAGAATCTGCTTTGTGCTCAGACTGGTCCAGATTTGGAAAAGTGGTCTTGATGGATTCTGTGTTTAAGAATGTGGATGTGCTAATTAAGTTTAGCTCTGTCTCATGTTGAATCTCTCTGCTCACATTAAGGGCTCTGCAGTATTCAGCCAGCCTTCCCATATTACAGTGCTAATGAGCTACCTATTTAAAATTCTCTAAGCAGGATATTTGTGTAATGCATTGTTCCGCAGCAGGGTTTTGCAAACCGTTCAACCAAGTAACTGTACATGTGTTGGAAGTGCACCACTGATAACTGCCTTTGCATTCACTTCTCCTTTGTTTTCTCATTTGTTTGCACGATGTGATACAGAAAGAAAGACCAAACCCTTCCAGATTTTTTCCACTAGTGTGGCATCTGCATAGATCTTACAGTGTCCATCTTAGTAAAGAGTAGGCTGGAGTTTAACTAAACATTGTTGTTTGAAGAGATCAATAGTGTGAGAGTGGTATGCAGTATAATGCAGGTTTCATTTATTGTTTAGGGCAGTGACTTCCAAACAACAGTTACCAGAACTAGAAACAGTTTCTCAAATGTGAGGATTAGGCTGTTTTTCTGCATCCTGTCATAGTAAACTTAATATCTTTGGGTTTTGAACTTTTGATCGGACAAAACAAGGCATTTGAAAATGTCACCTTGGATGTTTCGCAGGCATTTTTTCAGTTTTCTGATATTTCATAGATTTAACTAATAATCCAAAAAAATAACCAGGGGATTAATTGAGGGATATGGACACATAAATATGTTACAAACGGGTGTGAGTCTGATCTTTAGTATATGTATTGTCATAATAATTAATAAAGTACCAGCTACAATAGGCCCATTGCACAGGACGTGCCGCCCACCTCCAACCTGAGTCTGTTCTGACACCATAACATCATCAATTTGACTGAGAGTTGTGAAATTGAGCTGGCATGGGTGCAGAAAAGCTGTAACAGACTGCTAGAAACATCTAGCTTCTGCCACTCTAAAGTGGTATTTTTTGCCAGCCCCACTGACAAAGGAAGCTTTATCGATAATTCCAGGATTATTATGTCTTGTATGAAACAAATATGGTAACAATGTGCACCTTGATGTAATTAATAGGAGTACTTGATTCAAGTAGGCGATGAACAGAAAATGTAACTATTACGATTTTAAGTTATCTAGTAAAAATACAACATTTCATTAGTTGCACCCTCTCAATTCTGCAGCTTTTCTGTGATTTTATGTAATTGTAAACTCAATAGATTTTGGTTTTGGACCCTAGAAATTTTAAGATGTCACCCGTAGCTTTCCTAAATTGTGACAGATATTTCTCACTATTTCTCACTACTTTTAGGGGTTCATCAAACAAAAAACATTTGGAGACCACTGGTTTAGGTTTAGGGTCTCTGCTTGGCCCCCTCCTGTCCTCATACTCTTTTGTTTTTCAGTATTTACAGACAACACCACTGTGCCCTCGTGGCTTTGTTTGATTCGGTCAACTAGTATGTAAATGCAATTTGTCAGGCAGCAGGATAAGTGAAGAAGTTGATGAGAGCTTTAGCCAGGAGCAGTTGTTGTGGATTTAGATGGTAAGCTCCTTCCCCTGTAGACCCACAACACAGCCATGCATTCCAGCCTAGTCATTCTGATTCACTGGACACCTGTGCAGCACCATAGCAGGGCTGTTTCCCCACTGTATTCACTCTTAGAGCATGCTGGAAATGAATTTAAAAGGGCTCCAAAATGAAATACTAATGGAATGTAAAGCTAATCTAAATATGCTAATCCCCAAACACTTCAGAAACATAGACAGCAACAGACCACCACCCACTCTCTGTAGTCGCTCGCTGTGGAATGCTTTAGCCACAGGGGGTCTAGCAGTAATGACAGGCTTGTGGTGGATTAATGTGGAGTTATTTATTTCCGATTGAGCGAGTCCCCCTCCCACTCATACCCCAGACCGGGTCTCCGTGACTCCTGGAGATAGTCCTCCGAACGAGCAGTTTTGGACATTCTATTAATGCAGTCCGCCTTGCTAACATGCTTGGACCAACGCAGACAAGCCTCACACTGCATTCTGGGATATCTTCAGCCCTTTACCTGCTCTTAGCTAATTACTTTTTAGCTGCGCACTCGCACAATAATTGGTCTTGTGCTGCTGCCTCCCCTCCCTCTGCTGTGCCAAGTGCTAGTTTGAGCACTTTCCCCCGTCTCTGTGTCGTCCTTATTCCCCTGTTTTTTATCGTCCTCAAAAAGCCATCCAATTAATATGCTAATGAGCTGATAAATATTTATAGGGGTTTAAATTATGCAGAAAGCTTTCAGAGCCCGGTGTGAAATGCGTCGCTCGCAGGACTTCAAAGCCTTGCATTGCTAACGAGGCAGGGGAAGATTTGCATACGGCTTTAATCAGCTGAATACTGATTATGCTTCATTACAGAGTTGGAGGGAGGGGAGCAGAGTTGGAGGAGGCCGCCAGCTGCACTTGTCGTTTGTTTCATTCCAGCAAGAGAGGGAGAGGTTGAACTTTTTCAGAAGTACAATCTTGGCACACGAGAGAGAGAGAGAGGGAGGGAGGGAGACAGGGAGAGCAGAGTAGGCACTGTAAAAGAGAGAGTGGCAGAGCTAAAAGAAAAGAGTGCAGAGAGAGAGCGAAGGAAACCTGTTTGCCTAAACCCTGTTGGCTTTCCCAGTGTGCGTATCCCAGTGTTATTCAGTGAACCGTGCGGTGGACAGTGCCACTGTGTCTGTGTGTAGCTCTGGTTGTATTGAACTCTGCTCACTGCTGACCAGTGGAGAGTGAAGAGAGGGAGGAGTTGGGAGGAGGAACAGAGTGCCGGACACCCTGTGTCGGTGGGTTTGCCTGGCAGAGGCAATTCTCCATGATAGGTTCTGCAACCATGCTGGAAAACCTTGGTGGAGCAAGAGCGGGTGAGTTTTTGACAAGGTTGGGATTGAGCTCAGCTGGATTTTGTTGTTGTCTCGTGCCCTTGTTTGAAATTGGAAAGGTCGATCTGGCACTCTTTGCACTAAAATGTTTCTCATAAGCCCAGGTTGTATTAACGTGACATCAGGTATTGTGTCATTCTTTCTTACCGCTTGTGGCTGTAAACAGTTGGATTGTGTTGGTGATTAATTTTGCTCGGTTGTGTTGTTTGCTGCTATGAATGTGACTGAAATGTTCATTGCAGAATAGGAAAATCATGCAATTAAGTAAGAGCACTCCTCTTATCATTGAGATGGGGTCGTTATGTTTTTACCGGCAGTAGGTGTGAGTTTGTCTCACTATCTGTCTCTGTCTGGCTCTTCCAGATGCTAAAGTGAATAATCAGTCAGAAACTACTAAATGTGCAATGGAAAGTGGTGACGGGAACACCGGTGAGTGACCTCCAGCTTTTGTTCTTTTTTTTTTTTTTCTTTACTGGGCTGAAATCAGGATGTGCCGAGTTTTACCCCCTCATTCAACAGGTTTCAAATTCATAGCCAAAATGAACATTTCTGCAGCGCAAATCAGAAAAGCTCACTACTGTCATGACATGGCAGCGTTCCAAAATCCTTGTGAGCAGTCTTCTTTGTCAAATTAAGTGTTTCCTTCAGTTGTGCCTATTGAACATCACACTGATGTGATCTGTGGCAGTGCTTCAGCGATTCTGTGCTACAAATTATGGAAACTCAGAATGAACATTGTAGATTCACTGCTCTGCTTTATATCCCTTTTGTGTAATGATGAATGCAATGAATGAAGTCAATATTAATGTATGCTGCCAATTTAGGTGTAAGCCCATAGTGTTAATATATAAGTCTGTGATGATTCACCAGCCTGCATTCATGCAGATTTGTGCAGCTGTGTAATGACTTTGGATCATCATTGCAGTTACACGTGCTGTCACTTTTAAAAATGTGTTTTTAGTGATGCTTAGTTTTTCTTTCACCTGACAGCACTTTGTTCTCTTCACGTATGCTTCTACAGGCTCACTGTGGGCTTCTAGTGTTGTTTTCCTCATTTTTGCTAAACCAATAACCGTAGATTATAATAACAAAGCCAATCTTTGAACTCCTCTGACAGCACGCTTCATTAGCTGTATTTCTGTCCTCAGGAATCCAAACCAATGGATTGGACTTTCAGAGGCAGATTGTGCCAACCAGTGCAATCACTAATGCACATGCACAAGCCCTCCTCCAACAGGTAACACATGATGCACACCATCACACACTTTACCTTTAGTAACCTTTTCTGTGTAAATTGCAGATGTTTAACAGATAATATTTTGGCTGTAGTGAGACGTCTTAATTGTAGTTTTACGGTAAAATAAGGTATGAATTTGGAACAGAGGTATGCTCATCTGCACTCGCACATGCACATGCACAAGCAGAAAGAGTTCATTTAAATGAGCCAGGCTCTCCTTGTGTCGCCTGGCAACACGGCAGATTAATCAAGCCTGTATGCTAATTAGCTGCTCTGCGGTTGCTCGGAAACAGATGGCAGAGAATATGCAAATCTATGCAGAATTTACATGCACTGCATAACAGTTATTTTAATTAGCATCTCAACTCTCCCCTCCCTTCCCATTCACTTTCCTTGTCTCTGAAGGCTGCAGCACATTTTAAACACCCACTTTGTCACTTCCTTTTTAATTCAAATTTCACTCCCTGCTCAAAGACTAAAGGCTCATCCTCCAATACCGCTCAGGTAGCAGAGATTTGTTTCATTGCATCTATAGTTTTATGCTTATTTCATTTAAATGGTTACTTTTTGTCTTGAGTTAAATATTCATTTAGGAGCTTGTTATTTTTATAACAATTATGACATGAAATTAAGAGACTTATTTGACCTTGTGCTGTCAACAATGCTTAGTTACTCCTGTGGGAAGATTTCCTCTAAGCCTCCGTCTTTGCTTCACCTCCACTAGTCTAAGTCGGAAGACTCGAGTGCTCTTCCGACCTCCGTCCAGCAGAGCATATTGCCTCAAACCCAGCTAATGTTGGCCGGGGGACAGATTGCTGGAGTAAGTGGCCCATCGCCTTGTTGCTTTGAGTTAAATCCTAGCCATAGCCATGCATCTGGGGTGACACCTCAACATGATCAATCCTGGCTGAACAATTGGTTAATGAAATGATTGCTTGCCCTGATTCTGTGGCTAAGGCTGGTGTCTTCTCTGCCTTTCTGCCTGTTCATCCCAGTGGTTGACAGGCCATGTCCAAACTCTTCCATGGTAGGATGTGTTTGGACATGGCCTTGATGTGTCTGTACACTCATGATCAGTTCAACCACATGACGCATTTCATTTCACATCCATGTTCTCCCTGAGGCCATCCTGTAGGTGAGACGACTGGCCGGGTTGATTGCATCTGCCATTGTGCTGTGTGGGAGTGAATGTTTACTGTGCATGTGGATTTGAGCTTGAACATAACATCAACATGCTCATTTGCACTTGTGCCTGGCTCAGCTGCATGAGTCTTCTCTCCATTTGCTTGTCTGGGCTCATATTTGTGTTGCCATAAGTTTCAACACTACTTTGATACCTTTTTTGAATAACTAAATTAAATAGAAAAATTTAGATTAACAGTCAGTACTTTGACCTAATGTATTCTGTATGATGATGAATCCACTTTAGTGTCATCTGTATGGGTGTGGTCATACAAATTGGAGTCATAGAATAAAGGAGAAATTGGAATAGACAGTCTAGTTCATGGTAGTAAGCTGCTGCAGCAGCCATTTACACAACGTTGGCAACAGCATGAAACAATGCAGTCCACCTGTTGATAAAACTGGAGCAAGGCGGGGATTATTTAAGTGTTAATCACATCTTATTGTAAGAAAGATTCCTAGCCAACATGTCATGACTATTGTGTCAATTCTTTTCTGTAACACACACATTTTTGTATTATTCCACTGTGGTATTGCAGAAGTAATCATGTTAGATATTAAACTTTCCATGGGTATCGAAGTCAAAACTCAAGTATCGTGACAACACTGACTCAGTCAGTCTCTATGATGTAACATAACACTAACTTGTCAGAATGCTACTCACTTTCTTGATCTTTCCACTCTGTCTGTCATTATTACTGTGTTCCTCTGTCTATCCATCTTTGTGTATGTCTCTCTCTGTTGGCTCTTCAGTTGACCCTGACTCCGGCGCAGCAGCAGCTGTTGATCCAGCAGGCCCAAGCTCAGCTCCTGGCTGCAGCTGTGCAGCATTCAGCCAGCCAGCAGAACAGCACCACTGGGGCCAGCATCTCAGCCTCTGCAGCCACACCCATTACCCAGCTGCCCCTGTCACAGCCCATCCAGATTGCTCCTGTAAGACACAATCACCCATGCACCAACGTTTCTGCAAATACTTTAACAAACCTTCCTGTATGTAAACTGGCAGCCTTAAAAGGTTTTGAATAAAGCTGGTTTTAATTTAGATACTTTTTATTCTTGTTTTCAAACTGAAATTGACACAGCTTTATAAATCTGGCTTTATAAAAGTTAAATAAGGGATTTGAAATAGTGTTATAAAAGAATTTGCACTGAAGCAAACCTCCAGGGTTAGGTTAGTTTCTGTGTCAGGATCAAAATAAAACTGCATTCAAGAACATAATGTAACAGATTTGATTAATGGTTCCAAACAGAGAATACACATGTTATAGATAAGGAGCCTGTTGTAGATCAGAACGTATGACTGACTGATTATTTTTTTACTACTAGAATCAACTGCTGACTGTCTTTCTGGAAAATCAGGTAGCTGTTCATTAACTGAAATGTGGATAATACGGACATTTAATAAATAACTCATGTTTAGGATTCAGGCTAGACGGCAGTGCTGACTATCTGTGGTAATGACTTTGGTCAGGAGAATTGCGTTAGGGGGGCACTGAACTGTGTTACTGCAAATAACTAAATACAAATTCAGCATTGGTTGGAATATATTATATTTATTGGCTTGTTTGATATACCTTGTTCATTACAATAAAATGATCAGAAAGACGATGTTGTAATTCCTGGTAAAGTCTGACTAGAAAATAAATTGGTATGTGTGTTTTCCAGCTGTGACAAAGTCAGTTGTAATGGTGCCACAGCAACACTTGCAGCGCTGTGGGGATATAATTTAGTCTGCTGTATGTTTTGTATGGAAACAGCTAATTTCTCTACATGGTTCTAGTGGTAATTGCATTGTTTTTTCTTGCAGCAGCTACAGCAGCAGAATCATCTAAGTCTGCCTCAGTTTGTCCTGGTGCAGCCTGGCCACCCGATCGCCACATCACTGCAGCCCACTCAGTTCATCATCTCACAGACACCGCAGGCCCAACAGGGTAAGTAAACACTTAGTGTTTGATTTGCATGCAGGATTAAGAAAAGCAATGTATTCCAAGTATTTGATTGTTCTAGAGGCATTCTTTTTATTTTAAATTGTGTATTTTCACTCTGTAGGCATATTGCAAGCCCAGAGTCTTTTAACTCAACTACCTCAAAGCCAAGCTAACCTCCTGCCGACTCAACCAAGCATCACCCTTGCAACTCAGGTTGGTAATGATGCAAGCGCTTCTTTCAAGCTCTGAAAAATGTGTTTCAGTTATACTGGCAGTGCTTACACTTTTCCAGGTGTTTTAAAAAACACAGACCCCAAAGCCAAGGTTTACTGTATATACTGTATTTGCATTTTCTTTCCACCCCTTTATATTCTTTTACATTTCCCCTTTGTTGATGTTTCTTCTACCTTTTCAATAATGATCACATTTTGTATTTTGCTGTTCTCTACAGCCTGCAACTCCAACCCGCACAACAGCAGCTACACCGATTCAGTCCCTGCCCCACAGTCAGACACCACCCAAACGGTTGGATACCCCCACTCTGGAGGAGCCTAGTGATCTAGAGGAACTGGAACAGTTTGCCAAGACCTTCAAACAAAGGCGGATTAAATTGGGTTTCACACAGGTGTGTGTGTGAGAGAGAGAGAGAGCTAATTGATCCTCACAGATTCAGTGATTATTAAATTTTTATTTCCATGAATTAAAGTGTTTTTTCCAAGTGAATATCTGTAGATAATTCTCTTCAGGTAAAATAGTTGCTGGCTATTACATTTTTCATATGTCTCTCCGTTTCCCTCCTTCTCACCAGGGGGATGTCGGCCTGGCCATGGGGAAGCTGTATGGAAATGACTTCAGTCAAACTACCATCTCTCGCTTTGAGGCCTTGAATCTGAGCTTTAAGAACATGTGCAAACTCAAGCCATTGCTGGAGAAGTGGCTCAATGATGCAGGTTTGTCCCTGAACCCACCTGAATGAGCGCTACAGAAGGACTCTGCATATGTATTCTGTATTTGTCTCATTTTAATGGGCAAAGGGCAGCATGGGTTGTGTGTCTTTACTTTGTCTTTACCTCCCTTCCTTTCTTTCGTGTCGGTGCTGTTTGTGCAGAGAACTTGACATCTGACCAGTCCCTGTCCAGCCCCAGTGCCCTGGGCTCCCCGGGCATGGGATTAGAGGGGATCAACCGCAGACGGAAGAAGAGGACCAGTATTGAGACCAACATCCGAGTGGCCTTAGAAAAGAGCTTTCTGGAGGTGAGAAACTCATATTCCTGAAGTTAAAAATATTAACCTAAGGAGGGAAATCATCTTTCCCTTACTATTACGTATTTAATTAGTAAATTATGTGAAATGATCATGTTATTATATATAAATATTAATATATATAGATTAATTGTAAAATTATAATGGAGTAGTCTCCTCAGTGCTGACAGGGAATTCCTGGCTTTTTTGCCCTTTTCAAGCAGAACCAAAAACCTACCTCTGAAGAGATCACCATGATCGCCGACCAGCTCAACATGGAGAAGGAGGTGATTCGAGTCTGGTTCTGTAATCGCCGGCAGAAAGAGAAGAGGATTAACCCACCCAGCAGTGGCAACAGTGGAGGAGGCAACACCCCCATCAAAACCATCTTTACCCCCAGTAGCCCTTTGGTAAGGATGGACACACCCACACTTAAGTGACCCTTCAAGGATTGTTTTCTGGATGTAGAGGAAATATTTTGAGTCCCTGGTCTATTCCTGGATCAGCACTGCTTGATTTTGTTATTTGTTCTCTGGAATTAGCTTCATTGCCAAAAGGTAGCTGTTTGTTTGTAGCTCATTCATTCCGCTCTTATTCTGTTGCCCAGGTGGCCAGCACAGCAAGCCTTGTGAGCAGTCCAACTGTTAACACACCCACCACTCTGACTGTAAACACAGTGATGCCTCTCACCAGCACCAGCATCTCCAGTTTGTCTTTCACAGGTGTGTGCTTGACATGTGCTTTTGCCATAATTAAAATGTGTATCTAATCACACATCATAATAGAATTTATGGTTAACTTATGTCTTCTCTCCATCCTCCCTCAAAGGCACAAACACAGCATCTGTCATCTCCACTGCACCTATGGTTACTACAGCAACCAGCTCTCCGTCTTTAAGCCCATCGCCAACGACTATTCAGTCCACAACTACAGAAAGCAGGTCTGGCATTCAGGCGCAAACCATCTTCACCCAGGCGCCGACCTCCTTGGCCACCACTTTAGGGACGGGTCAGGTGATGGTGGCGGCTCCAGGGTTGTCTGCAGCGCTGCAGGGTGCCCAGTTACCCACCAGTGCCAGCTTTGCCGCTATGGCTGCTGCTGCAGGTCTCAACCCAGGACTGATGACGTCCTCCCAGTTTGCTCCAGGGTTTGTATTGGTCATTTTCAAAAGGCCTCTGACTATTACTTCTATGGAGTTCACTCTATGATGTCATCTCTATTGATCTAAATGATCTTGACTGTGTGTCCAGGGGGGCCCTGCTCAGTCTGACTCCTGGTGGCCTTGGCAGTGCGCTGAGTCCTGCCCTCATGAGCAACAGCACCCTAGCTACCATCCAAGGTGTGTACCAATGTTATAACAATATATTAAATACTTATTATGCAAATTAAATATATATATGTATATAAACATTTCCAGATTCATATGTAGTTGCATGGTTCCTGTACCTTTTTTGCACCGTGGCCTATTTTTGTATTGACAGTTTTGTTGCAGAGCAGTTGGCCGGTGTGGTTTGTCTGTACAGAAACTGAAAAGACAGCGCGGGCAAGCATAAAATCCGAACTAAAAGGCCAAACTAACATTGTTTGCTCTACAGAGCATGTCATAAAGATTACTTACCAAATTTAAAGATTATGTATAAACCTCTCAGCAACACCCAGGTTAACAGCTGAGGTTCCATCATGGGTTTATCAAGAACCCATTATTCATATAATTTGTATAATGAAAGCAAAGATTTAATGAGTCCACATGCATCTGCATATTAAGAGCAATATATTTCAGGCCACGCCCATGAGGTTAATCCTGCTGAGAGATAATTACTTCTGTGAACAGAGAAATTAAACCCGTGGAGTGAAAATTAATTTTGATGAAAACAGTCATATTTATAAATCAATTAAATTATTTTTATTTACTTTTTGACTCATAAGGCATTTTGTTCCTCCATACACTGAAACTAATCCCCAACTCCTCCATCTTCTCCACAGCTCTGGCATCTAGCGGCACAATCCCCATCACTTCTCTGGATGGCAGCAACCTGCTGTTTGCCAACACCTCTGCTGGTAACACGCCCAACCTGGTGACCACGCCGCTCTTCCTGAACCCCCAGAACCTGTCGCTGCTCACCAGCAACCCTGTCAGCCTGGTGTCGGCTGGGGCGGGGGGGCTACAGGTCACCGCTGATGGTCACCATCAGGCAACCACGGCTGCTGTGCCTGTGCAAGCCTCGACCATTACCACTGCCTCCAAGGCTCAGTGAAGTTGGGCTGCATCCTGAATTAATGCCCTATTTCTTATGTCGTGCACTACTCCTATCACACCATGTAGGGAATAGGGAGGTTGTTTGATATAGGCTCTGTGCTTCACTAACCACCCCACATTCTTTCCATTGTATCTATCATTATTTAATCCTTTTGCTGCCACCAAAAAGAAAACAACCTCAAATGAGGTTGGGGTTGACATTTTTTTCTTTGTTTTCTTTCTTTTCCTTTATGATTCTTTGATGTTTGTTTTTTTTCCACAAACAGTAGCCAGATGGACACTGTTGTTGGCCTGCCGCTCCTCATGAACCTTGACAAGTGTCCAGGAAGAAAAATATCCTCAGCACCATCAAGATGTTCACTTTTTGTGTGTATATACCGTATATATATATATATATAAGTATCCTCCTATTTCCAGGTCAGAATTTTCTCTGAAATACGTCTAACCAAAAACTTTAGGATTTTACTCTTTTAACATTCAAACTAAACTGATTTACTACTAATTTCATGATATTCATCATCACTAATGGGGATTTGTGTGTCACCCCATCTTTAATTATTTCTTTTGGGTTCTTTGGACAGGCCTTTGACATAAGTCATATCAAAGTTATATTATAGAGACTTGTTTTTCTTTGCTGTCTGTATTTTTTGACATTTTCAGAACTTTGTAAGTCTAATTTTAAGTTAAGATTTAACTATCAATTTTTAATCGTGGTTATAAGGCTTTAAAAACAAGTAATAAGTGGCCAATATAAAGGTTATCATTGCTTTAAGAGTTGGAGGGACCAGCTGTGTCCCTCTGAGTCTCTCTTTCTGGAAACACCGAGTTTTACACTTCGCTGCGGTGGCAAAGTAACCACCGAGCTTTTGTAAGATGACGGTCTAGGTGCAGATCATAGACACTGATAGAAAATGACTGAAAACATTACATTGAGAGCTTTAAAATGAGCTGCAGACATGCAGTCCCGTGTCCGATTAAGGTTGATTTCTTTTGGATGGTGGTCCATTCGAAAACTGTATATTATGTTTGGATTCAGAGGTAGAAATTAGAAGTCTGCCTGTGTTGTCTACAGCTCAGACAGATGCAGAGAGTTCAGTTAAGTGCATGATCCACAAGGCTCTGCGGTAGGCTGGTCTGTTTTGGGGAGGATTTGTCAGTGGGCATGGTCATCATACCAAATGTATGGTGGCATTGGCAAGATGGGGTTATTGTATTGTGTTTGTTTTCTTTTTTAATGGTAGTACCGTCGTATCTACTTGTGCACAGTATCTGTACCAAAAAACTGGATTGATGAGCGAGCTGCAGTCTGCCTGTTTTGGGAGGAATGAAATTCTGTCTTTTTATTTGTCTGCAGTCCTTTGACTGGCTTACGTACTTTAAGATATACCAAAAATATTTGTTAAAATAATTGCTGTGTGTAGTCGGTGTAGCTTAGCGTAGTCAATATATTTATGAGTGCAGAATCTCTCTTCATTGTCAACAGAATATAGAAATGCAATATTTTGATGATCGTTTTCCAAAGATGACCTTTTTTGTTTTTTAATTTGACCAAGTGACTCATAGCTCAACTTTTTAATTGGCAGCACAACTGACCAAAAACAGAGGGATTGGTGGGTTGGGGCATGAGAAAGTAGTTTGCTTTTACTCTTTTTGAATTGGTTTTTATCACCAGGGCCTTGCCCAACGCCTAATCCTGGTTTTCTTTGAGCCATCCGTTGACTTGTTTTCCTTTTCATCTGTTTTGGCCATTTTGGTAGCAGTTTTGGACTTTTCTGAAGCATAATTGAAAGGTTCTGTTTTTTTTTGTTTTGTACTAATATTCAGCCATAAAACAACAGCTTGAACCAAAGTGGTTTTCCTCAGTAGTTGCTGTGCCTGTCCGAGCACGTTCACACAATCTCTAACTCTCCACACTGCTGACAAATTAATTTCCTCCTCTTCCGCTTCGGTCTGATATTCCTGATTTGGTGCTGCTGGACAAGGATCACAGAAACTTAGCTTTAACAACTTGCTGCTGAAACTCCTGGTGGAGTTGAGCTGTTGAGAGGCCTGCATGCTTTCCTATAGCTTTATGACTACAGCCTGAATATCAGGTTTTGTGGTTTAGACCCTCCCGTCTGGAGGGCTCACTTATGTAAATGCATAGATCTGATTATCAGATAACATACTACTACTACTACTACTACTACTCTCAGCACCGCCATTTTGAACCAGCATGTTACGAAACAATATGCTGCTCCTTAAATCTGTCTGTGGACTAGTTTTAAAACCTGCCAAATGATCTTACCCAACACAGTTTTGGGCTGAGTACTATTATGTCCTACACATTCAACTAAACCCCACATAAAAGTAGCTGTTCTGCTGCTTCCAAATAACAAGGTTAATTACCACAGTGAAATCACTGAGACTGTAAGCAGTGAAAATTGTCCATGTTATCCTCTTGTGTACTTCTTTTCTGTTGTCGAATTATTTTAACTGAATATACCTCAGCAGCACTTAAACATGTGGTTCACCTTTAGACTTTTCTGTGTACAGAACGGTATAGAATGTATAAATACTGTCTGGCTTGCCATTCAAAGTTTATACTGATGAACCATACATAGGATCCATACATAAAAAGGACAACCTACTACTGCTATTTTCTAGTACTACTATTTATGGGGTATTTCCAGGTTTTAATATTATTTTGAGATCCTTCTTGCCAAAGTAAAAGCCTTTCTCTTTGCAGCTAGGCGGGTGTCTGGCTGGTTTCCCCGTCTTTAAGGCTACATGGGCCTAGTTCCAGTTTGTACTTACTAAAGAGTTGAACATGTGCTTGCAAGATGAACCAGTTGCCATCGGCACCATAGGATGTTACTGAAATATTTATCTGAGGACAGACTTAAGAATTAGAGAAACAATCTTTTCTTAATTCTATACATATAAATATATATATAAACACTTGTAAGATATTCATATTTTATATTTGAACCCGTACGTTATCAAGACTGAATGTAGTGTTTATCATGCTTACTCAAAAAAAGAGAAAAAATCTCCCCTAAATCTTCCTTTTTATTATTGGAAAATAGGATTTAAAAAAAAGATTTTTGTTTTTTAAACCCGTCAAGACCAAAAAATAAAGAGAAGAAATCTGAGACCACGCCTCTGAGGTGTGTGGGTCGCTGACACCTGTGTCTGTCGTGTATCTGCGAGGTCTTTTCATCAGGAGGGGCTTGTTCAGGCGGTCCTGAAGTATCTGATCTTAATCTCTTAATAGATTCTTTGGTTGTTTTTTTTTTGTTGCGTCGTTGTGGACTTGATTTGTTGTGCTGTCTTTAACAATCATTAGATTTTTTTTTTTTAATATTACTTTATGCCTTTACTTGTTTTGTATAGTGTGAGAGGGCAATATCACTGGCTTTCTTAGTTTGACAAAGACGATTAACATTATCATTTATGCCTTATTGTTACGTAGAAGACATGAGCATTGTAGCATTGTTGTGTGTGTGTGTGTGTGTGCATGCGAGAGCCCGAATGTTGAGCTCACCTGGTGCATTGTTTTCACTGAAACAATACAATGTACTTTGGGCATTTTGGAGCATGATTATGTTGCTACCTATGTTTTTTAGGTGAGACTCAGACAGGTTGAGGATGCCTGTGAGCAAAGCTTTACTAATAATTCCAGCAGGTGTGTGTGTGTGAGTGTGTTAGTGTCTTAACACAAGAGAAGAGGGAGGACATTCTGCAAACCATTATGGTGCATTTTTTTTCTCCCCTTTTTCCAGCGGGTGTTTTGAGAATGATTTTTAAAAAATGGTGAGATGTAACAGTACTTGGTTTTGTTTTGTCCAGAGTAGGGTCTCTACTGATTAACTAAAGCCTTTAAGCAAGCCAGCGTTTGGTTTTCAGAGGTGAAACTACAGTTTATGGTCATAGTTTGACTGTTTCATCTCTACTAGTGATCCCATTAACAGTCAGCTGACGATCTTTTTGGCACTGGCTTGGCTTTAAGGCTTCAGTTTCATTACGCGGCCCTAAAATTTCAAAAATGTTCTTGTGGATCAGCCGTTCATCAAGTTGTAGTATGTTGACCCACCACACTGGTTTGCTGGTTTTTAACGTTGACAAAGGAAGTGTGGAGCACCAGTAAGGCAAAATGGAGCTGTTGTATACCTCATTTCTAACTCGAGACTGAGTGAAACCTGCTTTAATCTACTTAAGAAATACAAAAATATAAAAAAAAAAGGTGAAAATACACAAACTTTGTATGTGGAGAAGCCCGTTCATACCTGTACTTTTTGAAGGGGTTGCGGAAAATGCCACCACAAGGGGGAGACAGAATACATACCAGTACTCATGAATGTCTGCTGTTTCTCATTCACAGTTTGGTGTTTTTATGCTGCACACTGATGTATTTCAGCATTGGAAATTAATTGTTGTAACCTTGAGATAGAAATGTATTTTATTGTATTGTATTCCTTTGCTGTCAGTTAAAAGTTACTTTTCGTTATATAAATAGTCCACCCCTTCATGTTTGAACACTTTTTAAGTTTGACAATCCTGTTCTTTTTATTTTTTTATTTTCATTCTGGCCAGGTACAGGTATGTGCTTGTCTTCCCACATGACGGTGCTCTGTTGCAAGCCCGCTGTCTCCTGTGGTACCAACATTAACCAAAGACTTCTAACTTGATTGTATATGAATGACACCATCACTCGCCCCTTCCCCGCCTCACTGCTCAGCATCAAAATCCCAGCTGCACGCTCTCATTTGAGTCCTTGATTCATCTGTAAAGCTTTTTATTGCATGCGAATATGTATCCGCCGGAAACACACCGGCATCCAGTCGGTGCTGCGGTTTCAGTGCCTGTTGGCGGGGATCGGAGAGGGGGGGGGGGTTGAACAGGGGCTGAGCGGGCTTCTCCGACAGACACAAATCAATCTGGTGGTAGCTGGGTGATGTTTGTTAATACACACTGAGGGTTAATCCTGTGCACACTGTACATGCTCAGGACTCTGTGTGTTTGTCTTGAGTGCTGTTGCTAGTCTCTGACTGTGGTGAAAATGCTGTTCCTGCCTCTCACTGCGTCTGTCTCTTCCTCACCATCTGTACACTGTATAGTCCCAGGACATTTACCTTGTTGTCTCCAGGAATACACATCCCGCGGTTGTTTAAACACACTGCTGTGTCCCTCCTCCTCCCTTCTCCGCTCTCCTCTCTCCTATGACATCTCTTCACTACAGACTCTGATCAGCTGTGACACTATGCATCATGGTCCTTCACTCTGCATGGACTGTGTCCCTCCGGCTCAGAACTCTGGCTGACGGGCTTCAGTGACACTTTCTTTAATGCTTTACTCCAAGTGAGGTTGTATGACCTCAAAAGCGCTATCCCAAAGCAAAAATCCAAATATTTAACTTTTGACAAATGCAGATACCAAAGATATCTCTCTGTCCTGTGTCTTTCTCTCGCTGTTTTTCTCTCCCGTCCACCCTGCAGCATGTGTATTAAGAGACAAACCCAGCACTGGCTTTAGTCCTAGCCTCAGTAATTCCAAAGCTTAGATGTATATTTTGGTATATTTCTGAGAAAAACTTACGTGAAAAACGTCTGTTTCTTGTTTGATTGTTGTAATCTCTTTTTTCTGTCACAGCATGGAACTAATTGCAGAACTGTCTTACTCTTGGTAGGTTAAAGATATAGTATTTTTGTATGTTTTTGGGTGTGTGTTGTGTGTGATTTATCAGTTCACAGCCCAAGTGACCATGGCTTTCGACAAGAGAGAAAAATAAGAAAAAAAAGAAAACACCAACCATGTACATATTACGTCTGTGTATCTCAAGAAATGCATTCTGTAAAACATTTACTACTCACATAGGAAGCTTGGGCTCATCTAAAGGAATGTGTCCCTGATTTATTTCCCTTTTTTTTTTATTTTTTATTCTGCAGTCTGATAATTGTGTTTATAGGACTCTAATATAAAGAGTTCTGGTTCCCATCATGGACAACAACACAGAGGGACACTGATCTGACTACGAGAAAAAACAAAACTGCCTCCAGTGGTGACGGCATAGAACTGAAAGATTGTGTAGGATTATGTGAATCAGGATACATAGTAGATTTTGATGCATTTGTCTGCTGTATTTTTGTTTGTTTTGTTTTTATACACATATAAAGATAATCTTTTACTGTTAATGTACAGTTCTCTTTTGTTGTAAACCTCATTAAATCATTTTCCAAGTGTTTTGACATGTGTTTTGTCTTTTATTGGGATTCAGGTACACGATGAAGCCTACTGGTGTATAAACATACATACCAGACTCTTTTAGCCACGCTAGCTGCTTTTCATGAAGTGAGTTCTAATTTAATTTATAATTAAATACTAACATTCCCATTAGCTTTTGCTGTACGGCCAATTAAGTTAGCATGCAGAACATAGTAAATATACCTGCTATACATCTGTGTGCTAGCATTGTTAGCATTAGCATGTAAGCAATCAATAAGCCTAAAAACTGCCTTATGTAGCTGCTAGCTTTCTAGCAATTTCTTTTAACGTGTATTTAGCAAAACAACATAACACGTGACAAGAAAACTAATATATTGGGTGATTTAAGGTTGGCATGATGGGGCAGACCAAGCCTAAATCAAAAGATAGGATTGAATATGAATTGAAACTGGCCTGGATGATATGTAAATGCAAAAATTAAGATTTTAATGTCTGTGTGGCTGTAGGACTTAGGACTTGGAACTTACAATCGACTACAGTTGACACATTTCATTATCGATTAATTTGTCATTTATCATTTGGTTCATTAACTAAGTAAATACTGAAAGACGGCTCACCATAATATACTGGAAACAGGGTGAATTCCTCAAATTGCTTTTTTTTTTATCCGACCAACAGTCCAACACCCAAAGATAATTAATTTCCTGTCACTTACAATTGATTCATCTTTTGATCAACTAATCGTTTCAGATGTAATTTGCAATGCTGTCTCTTGACAGGGGAGCAGTGACCATGCAGGACATCAGTGGGGTGGCACAGGTGGTGCTGAGTCGGTGGGGACCAAAGATTCATAGGGGTCTTTGCCCCCCTCTGCAGGTTGGGTCGACTGTAGAGGGGGAGAGACAAAGTTCAAGCGCTGCATTGATTAGACCCGCTTTACGGGGAAACGAGTTAAAATAAAACGATCAAAGTCAAGCCGTACAATATTTTAAATATATAGGCTATATAACTATGAATGCAATTCCATGTTCATTTTCCCTTTAATAGGTCTTTTTCACAGCAGACATTTTGACACATCACAGTAGGAAAAATCACAGGTGTGAATGATAAAATGAATGAAGTTCCATTTAGCTGCTTCAGTTTTGGGGTCCTGGTGTTGTGCATGCTGCCTCACTGTCACATTGTCATGGCTACCTGGGACACTTGAATGCAACAGAGCCATCATTAGAAAACACCTGAGAGTTTCCTGCTATTAAAAGTCAAAATGTCTGCTGTGAAAAGGGTTTCATAATGACTTCAAATTAGTAGCTTTAGTCAGAATGATGAGAAACAATGTTGATATAATGTAAGACCTGTGTTTGGAGCAGCATCAGGGAGCTTTCGCTTAAAATAAATGTGTCCTGCCCTCAGGAGCAGAGCTGAAGCCACATCTTCACAAGTGGAACAAAGCATTTTCCACTTTTACTTTTACTACTTTTACTAACACATTTCCTTTATTTTGACCATATCCCACAATTGTAGAATGTTTGTTTTGTTGTGTAAGAGACCATGGGAGTGAGTAAATCAAAATCAGCTTACCTCAGATTGCTTTCTCTTGCCAGCTTTTTTCTAGAAGCAAAATACAACATGATGATTGACAGTTTAGGTGAGATTAAAGTGAGCCCTTTAAGTCTTCGGGGGATTTACCTTTCTTTTTGACAATTCCAGCACCTGGTAAGGATCAGTATCCTTTGGTCTCTCAAGCTCCTGGAGAGGAAATATGAAATTGTAAACAAAAACCTTCCAGCCGAGCAGCAGAGTTAAACTTCATCTGGTCATCGAGTGGCGTGAGAGAGTTCTCCCTACCTGGTAAATGACTCCATCTTCTACCTGCCTAGTCTGTAACAAATACACCAAAAAGGGATATAATGAGCTTGAAATGCACATATACAAGCCGATACATGTACTTCCATAAATAGACATAATGTATTTCATTCAATAATAAATATAATGTCAAATAAAGACACTGAGAAGATTATGTGAGGTTGGAAAACATGACGACTTACAGTCACAGGCGGCATGTAGGAAAACTGCACAGAGAGGAAGAGAAAAACATAACATGAAAACAGGTCTGCAACTTACTCAACCTTTCAGTTGATTAAATAATTGATTAATCCTGGGTCAAATTGCCATCACAAGAAGAAAGCGTTGAAACTTTTGACTTCAAATTAAATTAAACTAAATTAATACAGTTCAATTTAAGTCATTTATTTAGCAAAAACGTCACATATTCAGAGGATTTGTTGCTTTCCGCTGTTTTATATAATTGTAAATGAAATAAATTGAGGTTTATGAGATCTTTTTTGGACAAAACAAGCAATTTGAAGATGACATTTACTCAAGTACTGTACTTAAGTAAAAATATGAGGTGCTTGTACTTTACTTGAGTCTTTTACTTTTATGCCATGTACCTCATGTACCTCATGTACCTCTGCTGCACTACATTTAACAGGGAAATATTGTACTTTTTACATCACTACATTTATCTGACATCTTTAGTTACTTGTTATTTTACAAGTTTTAAGATTTTTGCATTAAGGGCCACCACAGAAAAACTCATGAAGAGCTCATAAAATATGATGTTTGTTATAAATTAAACAGTTTGTACAAGTACAGCTGAAACGATTAGGAAATTAATTGATAATCCTTTAAGTTATTTTTTGTTTTCGTGCAAAAACATTTCATGGTTACAGCTTCATGAATGTGAAGAGTTGTTGCCTTTCTTTTTAATTTAAAAAATGTTAATTTATTATAATAAATTTGAGGTTTGTCCTGTTGGTTGGCTCTGGGTAATTGTGACAGCATTTCTCACTATTTTCCGATTCACAAACCGAACAGTCAATTGATTAATGGAGAAAATAATCAGCAGATTAAATCATAATGAAAATAATCATTAGTTGCAGTCCTATATAAAATTGTTAAAATCTGCTTTTATATTAATGCATGAGTAATAATAGTTTAAGTACCTGATTATACTCACGTACTTAAGTAACATTTTCAATGCAGGACTTTTACTTAAAACAGAGTATTTTTACAGTGCGGTATTAGTACTTTTACTTCAATAAATAACCTGAATACTTCCTGCACCACTGAAATTCTGACGGCATTTCTTTTTGCTATTTTATGACATTTTATAGACTAAACAGTTAATGCATTAATCAAAACACATAATTGTCAGATCAGTAGATAAAGTTTCTGCTTCAAATTACTAACTTTGTTTAATAGTCCAAAAATTTAGAGCTGTTAAATTTTTGATGATGTAAAGACAGATAAAAAACTATCACATGTTCACATCTGCAAAGACTTCACCAGAAAACTTGGTCTTGTCGATTGACATAAATGATCAGTTATCTGTCATCAAGCAGCCCCAGTCTGGAAACCCTGAAGCCTGTACTTCCTGCGCTATAACCCGCCTTTTCTCTGAAGAAGAACGCAGTGGCAATGATGCAGTAAATAATCAGGATCCCATCCAGGAAGTAGCAGGTGACGGGCTCAGTGAAAAAAACATCTGCAGGACAAACAGAGGAGAGAAACGTTTAACTGCAGACAGTCGTTGGCGGTAACTAAGTATATTTTCTCAAGTTCTGCACTTACATTCTTGAGGGGTTTCAGTGTTTCTATTTTGTGAGACCTTTCCTCCACTACATACATTTCTGAGGAAAATGTTTCATCATCCGACTGATGTAGATACCAGTTACTTCAGCTTACAGATCCATATCTCAAAATGATAATAAGGAGATAAGATAAGACTTATTTATCTCCAGCAGGGAGAGTCACATTACCGTAAACAGAAAAAGAACTATGAAATAACTGAAATAAATGGCATGTAACAAAGGCTATAATCATTGTACTACTTGCATAACAATTCCTTGGTGTACACTAGCCTAGAACTGTGCAAACATCTGCGGGAACATGTCTCTACAAAATAAAATCCCAATAGGCCTTTTTCACAGTTTGTTGACTTGTAATAGGAAAAAGCACAGGTGCCACTGGTAACATTAGCGATGGCTGTGTTGTGTTCAAGTGTTCCAGTAAGTCACAACAGTGTGTCAGTGAAGCAACATGCACGATGTCAGGACCCTGAAAGTGAAGCACCTAAATGGAATTCAGTCATCATTCATTTTATTATTTACACCTATTACTACTGTGCCGTATGAAAATGTACTATTGAGGTAGTACAGTGACGTGGAAACAGGTATCTAAAGTATACGTACTTTAGCCTATACTATATAAGCAGTGGTAGAGGATAGCTAAGTACAAGTACCTAAGTACAATATTGAGGTACTTGTAGTTTACTTGAGTATTTACATTTTATGCTATTTTCCCCACTACATTTAATTATATAAGATTTGACTTTTAAAACATATGTTTTATAGATCTATAAAATATGATTCAGTGCACAAAATCACCTTATTGTGTCATTTTAATCCATAATTGAGCCCCTTAAATTGAATTTTCTTCAAAAAGTGACCAAATCTGCCAATATTGGATAAGTATATTCTAACCTTAAAGAAAAAGTATTTTCTTATTCTTCCTTGTTTCAGCTACAGATGCTCAAATTCTATGACCTTTTTTAGACAAGTTGATTTAAATTAAATCATATCCTCACTGCAATGACAGATTATTAACATTTGTTTGAAGAAAATTAGTTAGGTTTTTAGAACTAATAATTACTTAATAAAAGAAACCATCAAAGAAACCATTTTTCTGCATAACAAGTAATTTTACTTTTTGATACTTTAAGTACATTTTGAATGCAGTACTTTGACTTGGAATTCAGTATTTTCATAGTGTGGTATTACTACTGGCTCTGAATACTCGCTAGAAGTATAAATACTAATAAAATAAACAAATATCCCCGATGTTGGGTAAACATCATGTATCTTCACTTATCTCAAGGAACAGAAATGAAAAACCTTGTATCTCCAATTTTGGGGAATTTCATTATAGATTCTTTAACTTGGTTCCTCACAATCTGTAATAACGTTTGATAAACTTTCCTAGTTGTGTATTTTTGCTTAAGTAAAAACACTGAGTACAGAACAATTACAAGATAAAACTGAATAAATAAAATACAGCTAAACGAAATAAGACGTAAACACAGTATGTAACCATCAGACTACATCAGTGAAAAGTGTCCAATGATGCAACTGATGCATGTGAAAGGATTTTAACTTTTACCTGGAATTAAGTATTTTAACAGTGTGGTATTATACTACTTTGACTTTAGCAAAGGTTCTGAATACTTGTTCTGAATACTTGTTCCTTGGGTATAAGTATGAATAATAACAGAAATATTTTACATCAAACAAATATCAGATGTCGGGTAAATATCATGTATCTTCACTGATCTCAGTGAACACAAATGAAAGACAGAGTAGAGTATTTGATAAAGTATTTATTATTTATTACTTTAAATTTTTTTACTTGGAGTTAAGTATTTTAATGGAGTATTTCTTATTTGTTATGATATTATTACTTTAACGTACTGTGTGGAAAAAAGATTTGAGTGCTTGAGAAACAAGAAAAGTAGGACATCTGTTGTGACATACAGGATATCCATTCAGCAACATGGGATGGAAAATAGCAACATAGTGAGGCACATAAAAGAACTGAGCAAGACCCCTGAAACAGGAAATATGAAGCTACATATGTGCAGTTTACTAAATAAGTATCTTCCTGTGAGTGCGATGGGCTGCTCTGAGGTTTTGGTGAGGCTCGTTTATCTCGACGTGCGGTTGGAACAGAAGCTGTAGCCAGTGGTGGCGATTCATTGAAGCTATAACTTCCTCATCGAAACTTTAGCATCTTAAATTGCTTTAGGGTGTGACATTTCTTCTAGGGTTAGGGTAGATTATTTTTATATTTCAAAATGGCAAATTGTGCAATTACTGTCACTGAACGGGTAGATC
This sequence comes from Gadopsis marmoratus, assembly GCA_036023855.1. Lineage (NCBI taxonomy): Eukaryota > Metazoa > Chordata > Actinopteri > Centrarchiformes > Percichthyidae > Gadopsis > Gadopsis marmoratus. Next base: position 78,386 of record JAVQJF010079286.1, on the reverse strand, counting down.
AAGCTGAGCCATCTGACTGGACTCTAAAACGTCTCAAAACCTTTTCCACAGTAGCCCTTCAGCTCAGCTTTTAGTGTTGTTTTATCTAGTTGGTGTTTTTTTTCTTAATTTTTATGTATGTGAAAAGCAACAACGCGGTAACCTTTTTATGAAATGAATAATACACATTTTTGGGAAAGACAGTTATAAACTTTCTTATAGAAAGTTAGATCATTAAATTGATACAGTTACATATAAAGCTAGAGCGAGCAGCCGATTAGCGTAGTTTAGCACGAAGATGAACCCAAGTCTAATTTTTTACGACTGCACCATTTCATGAAATTAAAGGATTTATATTGAACACATTTCCTCAGGATTCAGCCTAACATTTGGTCTTTTGGAGACTTTATCCCCACTAGAATTTAAAGTAAAACTTGCGCAATGTTTGGCTTCACAGCATGCAGTTAGAAGTTCATGGAATAGTTTGACATATTGAGAAATACACTTCTCATTCTAAATATGAAGCTACAGCAATCAGCTGGTTAGCTTAGCTTAGCATGAAGACTGTAAACAGGGAAAACAGCTGGCCAGGTTCTGACTAAAGGTATCAGGTATCCTGGCATCAGCGGCACTAATCTTCTCACCTAATTCTCTGCAATAAAGTACAACCCCGATTCCAAAGAAGTTGGCACATTGTGTATTTTAATTAAAAAGAATGCAAAGATTTGCAAATCATTTTCAAACCTATATTCAATTGATTACAGTACAAAGAGAAGATATTTCATGTTCAAACGGATAAACTTTATTGTTCCTTTCTAAATATACACTCAACTGATGCCAGCAATACCTTTTTAAAAAGTTGGGACAGGGGCAACAAAAGACTGGAAAAGTTGTGGAATGCTCAAAAGCACATGTCTGGAACATTCCACAGGTAAACAGGTAAACAGGTGATAGTCTCATGATCGGGTATAAAAGGAGTCATTCACAAGCAAAGATGGGGAGAGGTTCATATAGGTTTATACGCCTGCGACCTTCGAGCCCTGCATTAAAAACCGACATAATTCTGTAATGGATATTATCACATGGGTTCAGGAACACTTGGAAAAACCATTGACAGTAAACACAGTTCGTCGCTGCATCTACAAATGCAAGTTAATACCGTGCAAAGCGAAAGCCATATATCAACAACATCCAGAAACACCGCAGACGTTTCTGGGCCCCGAGCTCATCTGAGATGGACTGATGCAAAGTGGAAAAGTGTGCTGTGGTCTGACAAGTCCACATTTTAAATTCATTAATTATTCATATCCCAGCTAACATTGGGCGATAGGCAGGGAAACACCCTGGACTGGCCAGTCAATCGCAGGGCAGACAAACAGACATTTAGGGGATGCACATTCATACACTGATGGGGACATAGTTGCCATGCTGGCCTCCACCGGGGGCAACGCGGGGTTCAGTGTCTTGCCCAGGGACACTTCGACATGCGGACAGTGGGAGCTGGGATTGAACCACCAACCCTGGGATGGACAACCGCACTATCCTCTCAGCCACAGCCACACATTTTAAGTTGTTTTTGGAAATCATGGACATCGTGTCCTCCAGGCTGAAGAGGAAAGATTCAACTCAATTCAAATCAGTTTGAACATGAAATATCTTCTCTTTGTACCGTATTCAACTGAATATAGGTTTCAAAATTATTTGCAAATTAAAATTTTACAGTGTCCCAACTTTTTGGAATTGGGGCTGTAGCTACTAAACTATCTCTACAAAAGCCTGCCGGTAGGTCAGTTATTACAAACTCATGATGTGCTGCCAAACAACGTTCATTGTTAAAAACATTGTTTATATTCTACTGGAGAGGCCAACGTTTCCTAAAGTGTCCGGTTGAATTTTGAGGAAATGTGTGTAAAATGATGGCGTGGTAGTCTTGGGCCTGAATATTTCACTCAGTGTAAACATCATGTAGCTTTAATGAAAAGTAGGAACAAGCTGATACACGATCAACATGTTATTCTGTCAGACTGTGTGGAAGAAGATGAGCTTTCTGCTCTTAAAGCTGCTTCAGGGTGAAGCAAAAGGAGAAAACTGCACGTTAAGGCACTGAGGATGTTAACCGTACTTTTAGCTCTCTCGTTATTGTTAAAGATAACAGTTCGCATATTCCCTCATCAATATTTAGTGATTGCTGCTAACTCAGCCTGGTGAATATAATAAACGCATATTTTGACATTTCTTGAAATAGACGCAACATCTCAGTGAGCTGTGGGAGATTTGATTTTACATTGCAAGTGGCTGCGGAAAACTATCAGCAGAAATTCACCTTCAGTGTTTTCATACGCAATCTAGTGTCTGGAGGAGGATTATTTATTCATGCGTGCTTTCTTGTAATCCCTTCATCATGATGAATCTGACTGAAATACGCGACACGACTTGAAAGTGGTTTTTGATCATTTTACAAAATATAATTTCACAACCTTGCATAACTACGGCATCAAAGAGAAAGTCTGGGAAACATCAAATGCACAGAAACCTCTGCTCATGAAAACCCAAAACTTCTCAATTGAAACCCAAATGAAAGAAAGGGAGAACATTATTGAAGGCCTATATGTTATGTTGACACTGCTTTGAATTATAGACAGCCACATATTCATTTATTTATTCCTACACCAACGAGTGAATGTAAGGCACAGCTTATAATAAAATAAAATGATACAGAAAGTGTGTGTGTAACTTTCCAGTGTTCTAATCATAACCTATTTCAACACCATTGAATGTAAAATCGTATTATTCTCTCATACCTTAATTTCTTTGCGCTGTAACAGAACCTCAACTAGCTCTACTTTTTCCGTAAAATAATGCCGTGTGGAAAAAAGATCTCTAATCTCATGTGTGACTCAAAAACAGAAATCAGACCGGTGACAGCAAATGTTTACTGCTCTCTATAGGAATTATTTCTCCAAAAGGTGAGTGCACTAGAGATTTAAAGTACTTTAAAGGATTGCGTGCAGCATGTTCTGCCAATAATCCAAGCATAGAAGGCCTGCATTTACAGACGATAACAAATATTTCCAAATCAGGGCGCAAATACAAAACGCAATTGGGGTTTAGTTTTAAATTAATTCAGCGTCACTCTCTGAAGACCTGCTGACTCCTTTCCAAACCAACCAGGTGATACGGGTGCTCCTGATCACACATATAAACATTTCAGCTTCACTTAGTCAAACTTAGAATACTCAATTAGAAAAAAGCAGTTTTTATTTGCATAACTTACATTTGCAGGAAACAGGCACCGCGAGCAGAAGCAGCACAAACACACCTGTCCTCAGTGCGTCCATGTCTCTCCCTCCTCGTCTCTTTCTGTAGAAACAAGGGTTTCTTTCTTTCTTTCCTGGTTGTTTCTGATTGCCTCACTCTTATTTTTTCCACTCACTCTGATCAGAGGAAGTGGCTGAACTGACTGTCTGCTATTGGACTGAGATGTTGGCTGTGCGAACAACAACCTTCAACACACACAGTAGTTCTCTGTGACTCTCTCGTGTTCAACTGTTTCCTCGCGAAGAAGCCTGACAAATCTGTTCCTCCGGGCTCATTTCAGCATCACTGATAAGCTCCTCTGCCTAACCCTAACCCTAAAATTTGCATACAATTACATTATTGTGTGTTATAAACTATTAAGAGTTCATATACTGCTTATAAGGAGTTCAAACAAAGTGCAGCCTCAATTGATTATATTGTTGGATTAAACTATTTGTGATATGTAATTTTGCAAATAATGAAATTATAAATGTACTATCTTATGGAATATATAAGTAACCTGACTTAAGGTGAATTTTGTTCTCTGGATCTTTGCAGATATATTTCAGAAATGGGTTAAACGCCCTTTTCCGAGGTACTTGCAGGAATGAACAAACTCTTAAAAATGCAGCCTTTGTCACTGTTTTGAATCTAAAGTCGTGGCAAACACATTATAAACCACAGGGTTACCAAGCAGATTGTACAGATTATAACGCACAAAATGTGCCTGTTGGTTAACAGTCAACTGTAGAAATGTAAACAGTCCATCGGCAGGCTGCAGAAAGATTTATCTGACATTTGTAACCGGTTACAGCCTGTTTAAGTAACTGTGTGTTCATAAGGTCAAAAGATCGTTAGTGTGTGTTTGTGTAGAGGAAGAGGTTACACACATGAGACCTCTGCATCTTTTCATCAGTGTCGTGTTAGTTGCATAATCACACTGATCTGTGACACTTAAGAAAGCTATTGAACCAGCAAGCAGAAAAAAAGGAGGACAGGTTAAGTTGCACAGAGAGGAGACTTCATTTTGACACTGGTGTGTAAAAATGTTCAGGGACCTCTGACCTTAATTAGACCACATCCAAGCTTCTGGACTCTTGTTAGCCACGTCAAGTGGGTTTCACTGTTTTTTGCGAGGGACAAAATTACATGAAACTAACAGGTAGATAAACAACGATGGTTGGATATGAAACATGTCAAGTTACGTTTCTGTTTGATCTTATATACCTTGGCATAACATACACATTCATCTGCAAAGTATCTGAAAATGTTGTATAGCTGTCAAATACATGTAGTGGATTAGATGTGTGGCTTAACAAAAAAAATACTCAAGCAAAGTACAAGTGCCTCAAAATTGTACTTAAGTACAGTACTTGAGTAAATATGACTTAGTGACTTTCCACCACTGTCCCAAGTATCACCCAAAAACATTCTCACTGAGCCTTTGGCAAATGATGAGAATGGAGCACAGATGCACATTAATATTACTTGTCCTTATCATGTGCAATATTACTTTTCATTTATTTGTATTTGCCTACACTTATCTTACCTTTATTGTTATTCGGCGATCACAGTGCATTCCGGTTAGATTTGTGACCGACTTGCTCTGACGTCATGCGCACGTGAACAACGATCGCCTCACGAGCCTGCTGTAAACTGTCTGACTTGATTGCTGCTGTCTGTCCCCGCCCCCCCCCGTCTGATGAGCTGGTCCACTTTCCAAGCGAGGCGCAGATCATCTCGAACGAGCCTACAGCAACATTAGCCCCACGGCTAGCGTATACAAATATAAAAAAGTTCGACTTGTAGCCAGAAACGCTGTAGGTGTTTGTTACCGAGAACGGCGCTCCGTCACCTCAACAAATTAGTGCGCTTGACTTTTATTTTCTCCCGCTAGCGGTAGCCCAGCTAGCACAACATCCGCTAACCTAGCTAGCTAAATAGCGGCGTCCAGCCTGCTGTGTCGCTGTGATTTCGCCCCGACAAGCGTTGAAGCAGCCGGAGAAACATGACGCAGATTGGCGGTGTCCAGTCATGGTGCCTGGGAGTAACGTTGCAGTTGATTTTAGGTGAGTATTAGTTCGTTTTGTCTGACGTTAATTACGTTTACCCGGCGAGCGAAACAATAACTCCGAAGGTCGCAGATAGCCTGCTATGTGTTTTCTGAAGACTGTAATGACTGCAAGGAAATGTTGGTTCCTGTAGCGACTGGTCTGTCAGGCCCACACATGCCAGTCAACGTGAGTTTCTGCGGCATAATTAGTGTTTTAAACTTTATAAATGCCATTTGGATAGTTTGGCTGTGGTAATGCTGAGTTCACGCAAATTAGCGTCATTCTCGGTGATCTCTGCGGCTGTTGAATCAATCATCAAGCAAAGGAATGGCAGAAGATGAACCTCGAAGCTTTGTTGTCACTTACTCCTCTATCACATGACCTTCGTCCTACCAGGAACTAAAAGAGAGCAGGGGAAGAATGCAGACTATGACATTTGAGTGCCTGTGGTAATCCATAATTTAAACCGAGGTGTGAAGTTAGACTGGTAATTGCATTAAACTCAAGTTATGTACTTAAATATAGTTGGCAAGTAATTGTACTTTACCTGAGTATTTTGAAGATCCCCACAACACAATGTTTTAAATACAACAGTTACTTGCCAATGAAAGCTGCCTCTCGCACAGAGGAAGCAGTGAACTACTTAAAAAACAAAACATAACCAACCCCATCAGTCTCATGATTTTTATTTTTTTCAGGTCAGAGTCGAGCTCTGACAGTGTTTTAGATGTCACTGCAAACCTCGTCACTCTGTTATCAGACAACATCGTTATAACATTGTACTGTTGCCAAGTTAATGATCTCAATACTTGTTTTACCACTGATTTAAATACACCCCTCCTAACAAAACTAGAGCAAAGACTTTGATCAGCTCTGAAATGGGCTTATGTCTCACCCTCATGTGTACACGGGGATTCCGCTTGGCTGCATGGTCTGAATCTCGCAATGAGTTTATCAAACATGAAGCCATCTTTTGAGGTACAGCACGATGAAGGAACAACTTGAGGAATTGGTCCTTTTTAACTGGACCAAGCTTAAGGGGTGCAACAATGTCTAGCTGATAAAGTGTTAGGAACTGAACAAAACAGCACTCACCTCATCTGCCCTGTTTGGACTGATGAAAAGGTATCATGAAATAAAAAAGGTGATTGGGATAAATGCTATGCTTGTGAAATGGGTCTTACATTTTATTCTATGTGATATTTAAGAGGTCTTAAATTTAACTTGGTGAGCCCTACAGAAGCACTTGATTTAGAATCCTAACTGTACTGTAATATCTCCTGCAGCTGCCGTCCTGCACCAGGGTTTTGCTACTGTTGCCCCGCCCACAGCGGCCCAAACCACTGCCGCACCGCACAAAGAACCCGGTAGACCTGAAAGAGGAAACTACCATGTCACCTACAGCAATGGTACTACCTGTTTACTGGCATCCATGGGCCTCCAGTTCAACATCACCTTCAACTCTGCCTCCCAGAATAAGGTGCTTCAATACAAACAATCAACAGTTGTCTGAATACTGTTTGGAGCTTAAAAAAAAGATACCTACATTAATAGGTTTGAACAAATTTTAAATGTCCCGCTGTTCATTTACAGACGGTGCAGGAGATTGTGAACCTTCAGCCCAATGTGACAAAGAGCTTTGGATCATGTGACTCAGACATCGCCTCCCTTGGGCTCACAATGGATGCAGAGAAGATCAACCTCACCCTTTCCTTCACTCTGGTGAGTTACTGTATCTACTACTACAATGTGCATAGTTATGTTGTTTTTATTTTCACCTTGTTCTTCCTGAAGCAACCACTAGATGGCAGCTGGATCTTGAGGTAAACTTGCTTTACTTGCAGTGTTACTGACTTACCTGCTGTTTTTCTCTAGAATACTACATCCAATAAGTACCATCTGAGTGAAGTGTCTCTGTCAGCAGCCTTGCCAGATATGAAAGGTGAGTGCAGTATTCATGCTAGCTACTTAAGCTTGTTTGTGTGAACCTCATCACTCTTTGTAGTGTAATCAGGGTTTTTGTTGGCTCAAAATGAGGGAAAGGTTCGCACCACAGCTGTAACATACTGAAGTAATACGAAAATAAGTCTAAACATGCATCAGGTCCTGAATTAATGGGCCTTGTTTGTTGAAATATTGTAATTTCTACAGTGATGGGCTTGTGAAATTGTTAACACAACAAAGAAAACCTTTTAGAGACCCTCTCATATGTTACACTTCAGCAGTGCTTAAACAGGATCACCTGTATCATATGATGTAATCTAGCACAGAAGCCCTGCAATAAATCCTACCGTTATGAAATATTTAGCTTTTGTTGTGTCAGAGGTGCTGATTGAACTGCATCACAGTGAAAGGTGATGTTGTTTATAGAAAAACATGAAGGAAAATGCTAAAAGGTTCAAGTTAATCAGTTACAGCTGTATGTGAAGAGTTGGCACATTTATTCTTTTATAATTTATGCAATAAACATATAACCTAAGAAGAGAAGCATTTTGGGGGTGAACTGGACTACAATTGTATCCATAGATATATTTTTATAGCAGTGTGGTCTCAAATCCTGTATGGTGTTTCTTCCACAATGTAACTGAATAGTGTTGTGGACAATAGTAATTCTTGGTTCACCATCACTAGTTTGTCAGTCTGTATCTGGAAGTCCCAAACGATCTTAGCTTGGTCATTCTCAACCACTTTTGGAGGTGTGTCCCATTTTGACCTTCCAGCCCATCCTCGGCACAGATGTTCCTGTACACTATGCAAGCCACTTGGTTTTTGCGTTCCATGTTTTCCCTGCCTGCCGGCATCGTACGCCCCGCCGTTATGTGCTGGATTGTCTCGGGGGCATATATACGAGAGAGGTTTTATTTATTTTTTATATAAAAGAACAAAAACAAATGCAATAAGGCATTCACACGTTTTCTTCCTGTCCTCAACCACCTACATATTCAGTCAACTAGTTCATCTGATTCTCTTCTGTCCATCTTCGGTCTCTTTCTCCTGCAGCAGTCCTGTGTTCTGTCTGTATCACCTAACAAACATACAGCATTTTTAACATGAATTAATTCTTCAGTGGTTCGTTCTAGTTCGCTGGAGCATTGTCTTTTTTCATTTTCAGTTGCTCCACATGTAGTCACTGTCTCAACGGTTCCCTTTTTTTCTCCTTTGTTTTTTATGGCTGCCTTTACTGTTGATCATCAGGTCTTGAACAAAGCAACTGCCTTTTAAATTCCCTGTGCAAGAAAAAAAAACTAGGTCAAATCTTGCTAATCCCCTCTGCCGTTCATTTAAAACGGTTTTCCCTCTTCACATTTCTTATTTTGTATCCTGTCTCTATAACTTTTTGTTTCGCTGGAAACCTCTTTCCCCAGTAATCGCACTCTGTTCTGTCCTCTTCTATAGAGCCCTTTTCAGCCCTTAACCGCAGCCTGAACTACTTGCGGGGCACCCTGGGCTACTCATACATGTGCCGCGACGAGCAAACTCTGAACGTGGCCCAGAATTTGTCTATCAACACCTTCCAGGTGCAGGTTCAGCCCTTCGGCCTCACCGGAGATCATTTTGGAGCAGGTAAACACTTCTGTCTGGTAGAGTGCGATTTAAATGAATCTACCGCTTTCTTGCTCTAATTAGTTCTTGCTCTTTCAGCTGAGGAATGCCAGTTGGATGAAGATGACATGTTGATCCCCATCATAGTCGGAGCAGCTTTAGCAGGTCTTGTCCTCGTCGTGCTCTTGGCCTACCTCATTGGCAGGAAGAGGAGCCACGCTGGCTACCAGACCATCTGAGGTCACTTTTAATTCTCGTGTTACCAGAGTGCACTAGCACCACCCTTGAGATTAACCACTGTTTTATGAGACTTAACACTCCACCCTGTCCCCCTCTATCCCTCCATCCTTTATTTCCCTCCCCTGTATGTGCTGTCCTTTGCCGTCATCAGTAACACTAGTCATTATCACAATGTGGAGGTTGATGTGCTCTTTCTGAACTGACCCACTCTTTCATAAAAAGGGGACATTGTTTGGAGATAAATGAAATGAGGAAAAACTCAAATTGTATTGTACTATTTATGATTTCTGTGAAAGGGGTTTTGGAACTTGAGGGAATTGCTACATCTGCCTTTGGGTACCATTTTAAAGTGGTCTTGCCCTAATGGGATTTGTTAATATAAAGGGAATATTTTCTGGCTGTTTAACGTAATCCACTTCAGAGCGTAAACATCTGAGTTTTTTTTTTTTTTATCAAAACTCTACATTTAGTCCAAGTATGCAGATTTTAGGGAACACACTAAAAATGCAGTAAACTAATCCTGAAATTTTAGTTAAACTAGTTGCATTTAGGATTGATATATTCATCTTTCCCTCATAAAGGTACTCAACACATTTTGTATGGAAACTGTCACTGCAGTCGTCAGTTTTGTAAGATATCTGTGTTTGTGCTGAGGTATTTTTTTTCCCCACTTAATTTAAAGGAAAAGTTCAACATTTTGGGCAATATGCTTATTTGCTTTCTTGCTGACAGATGAGAAGATTGATACGACTCTCATATCTGTTCGTGAAATATGAAGCTACTGTCAGGAGACGGTTAGCTTTGATTAGCACAAAGATGGGGAAAGCGGAGGGAAATTAATAGCCTGGCTCTGCACCTCTAAAGCTAACGAACAAGTTTTAATTTCCTTTGTTTAATCGTACAAAGAGAAGTGTAAAACTGACATGTTGAAATAGTTTGGTACATAACCACGTGTCTTTACACATCAGTTTTTGTACAGATTAAACAATGAGATGTTTATTAGAGCTTTAGAGGTGCTGGTAGGCCGATTTATTTATTTATTTTTCATCTTTGGACAGAGGCAGGTTAATTGTTTCCAGTCTATATACTAAGCTGTCTGTCTCCTGGCTGTATTTTCATATTTACAGAGTGGTATTGAACTTCTCAACTCGAAGCAAGAACATGAATTTCCCACAATGTTAAACTCCTCCTCTAAGTTATAGTAGCCACTCTTTTGGATTCTGCTGTTACAATGTGCACACGCACGCACGCACAAGTTGCTTAAACAGTCTTAAAAACACAGCACCGTTGGATGAAAAGGCTCAGGGCATCAGTGTAAGAACGTTATAATGTTGAAGTCTTGTAGTCCACTGGGTTGTTTTGTTTGTTTTTGTTCCCTGAATATGGACCCACTTAGGATTTTTTTTGCTGAAGGGAAATAAGTTGCACTAAAGTTCTGAGAAACAGCCCCATGTAATTATTTAAAGTGGCCAAAATGCTTTGGTCACTGTTCATCAATCAGTGCCTTCCCAGCTGTAACATAGATGGGATTGAAATAAAGCCAATACCACAGAGGTACTCACTCACTGACACTGTGTGCTGCCATGTCTTTGACACTGTGTGCTGCCATGTCTGGGACATTTTCTCATTGTCTCACGTAGCCTTCATGTACTGTTACTTCCATAAATACGTAGTTGGAGAAAGTAAAGAGATTTGTTTTTTATGGTTTTTTTCCCTCCACCATTTTAAGTATCCCTGTAATGATTTTAATGCATTTGTTTTAACTGTTCTGTAAAGGAGAGGTCAATAAAAGTGAATGAATGAGGTTGTCGAAGCTGTTCCTGGTTGGTTTTGTTTCTTTGTACTCCTTAGAAGTATAGGTATATACAGTATATGAGAATAATTGTAATATTGGGTACTGGAAATGCATCGTATTTTAAATCCACATTTTTCTTTGTGCATCGAAGACTAAATTTCAACATTGTGTAAAGAATCAAATTAAATGTTCACTTATTTAAGTAGTTAAATGGTTAAGTTTTGTCCTGGAGGTGTAAATGAGTTTCTAATGAGATGGCTGTATTGAAAGCTAAAAGGACTCTAAACTACAGATTTATAATACTGTAAGAATGATCACAGAAACTGTGCAAATAAAGTGACCTGGCTCATAAATGTTTTTGTTTTGAAACAGTTGGCCTGTCAGTAAATGCAGGGTGGGGTCAAAGTTGTCCGAAGGCATCTGGGGCCTGTTACAAGAAGCATGTTGACTAAACTCTGATTAAAACCAGGAAAAGGTATATTTTACATCGGGTTTTTAGGCGACAAAGGAATGCAAATACCTGCCTCCACTTCTCAATTATGGTAATGATTACCTATTTGCAACAGGGAAAACAGGTCAATAAGGCCTTTGTCTGAGGCGGATTTCTAAATGTAATATACAGCCACAGGTTTGGATACTCTGAACTGTTATGAGACTATCATATACCACTTCTCTTTACCTTTGTTTGCAGAGGTCTGCTACATCAGGTAACAGATTAGGCCAATTAAGTTTCTGTTAACTATATAAAGTGACAGACAAGGTTCTGTAAATTAAGACAGCAGTTACCACAGCAAAATATAAACATCTAGTTTTACTTCTTAAAGACAAATGGATGGTTACAACAGTGTTCCAGTGCAAGAGACATTATTTCCCGTAAGACACTTTGACAACAATTAATCTCCACACTGACAAAACTAATTGCATGACTCCCAGCCTACTGTAGCAAAGTAATCAGGTGTGATTATCTTGGAAGTATCTATAGCAGCAGAAATATTCTGCAGAACATGGGACCCTAAGCAAAAGATAAAGTTCAAAAACAGTTGAGCAGCTTGAGCACATCCAGTCTACTGGATTAGAGCAATTTATAACAGAAGCAACCAAAACGCCAGCAGTAAGTCCATTTGGTAATAGTTGTTCCAGTGTTACTTTCTTATACTGAATGAGAGCCGTCCGTTGTAGAAATCCGGTTAAATGGGGGAAATGGTGGATCCGCAACTATACGGCGGTCCAGATTCTTCCTCCAGTATTTGTTGTCTGCATTTCTCTCTCAGTTTGTCAATAGTTGCCATAGACAGACTCCCAGGTTCTGTAAAGATTTTCTGTAAAAAAGAGAGTTTGAAAGAACGTCAGCAAATGGATTAAGGTTCAAGATTATATCTTTAAAGGCATAAACACACCAAGCTGTGTTTACGTGGAGCCTATATTTTCCCTCAGAAGCTTGATGTAAACACAACATCCATAACAGCCATGTAGGTGGGTTAAATCTGTCATAATGTGAAAAAAGGATGAAACTTTCTCATAACACCACCTTTTGCGATCAGTACATTTGGTAGACCTATTCTCCTCTGCAAGTTCAATCAAAGATATTTCCTGGGGAGGATGTGCCACTTTCTCCTCTGTTGTTTTTATTAGGAGCATTTTTCTACCACTTCCCCAAGTGGCCATTTTGAAATAGGTGAGGTATATTGGTCTCAGGGAGGTAAATCAAAAGGCCAGCCTTCTGTTTAATGACTGAATTAGTAGTGTATTTCGATAATGTTGTTTTAGTGGAAAAGCAGTGAGCCAATAATAATGCACAGCGCTTTAGAGCTGAAGCAATTAGTCGAATAATTAATAAGTTGATCAACAGATTATTCATCTAAAACATCAATGATTGATTGACTGTTCCAGCCTCTCAAATGTGGATTCATTGCTTTTCTTTGTCTTATATAATAGTAAACTGTATATATATTTGGGTTTAGAGCTGTTGTGTGGACAAAACCAGACATTTTAAAGATGTCACAGTGGGATCCAATACTTTATTTTTTACTATTTTTGTCCATTTTTTATAGACCAAATGATTAACCAATTATGAAGTATTCATAAAAAAAATTTTTTGCAGCTGTAAAGCCCTTAATTTGGAAAGGTTTACCAGTGAAGGAGAGCTGGTGATGGTGTTCAAACTGTTCTAAGCGGGGAATCGGACTGATTACATGCTAAAAGAAGAAATTGGCTCATGTAACAACAGTCAGTGTTTCCTCATTTGTGTCTCTGACTGTTGTTTTTCATCGCACCTGCATGAAGTTGTGGCAGTCCAGAGTGAAAGCTCCACACGTGATTTGTTTGAAGCACTCGCACACATCCATCAATGAGCGAGCTCTCAGGATCTCCGGCTGGTGATGAATGATGAGAGTCAGAGCAACACGGAAAAGAACCTTGGAGCCCTCGTAGAAAAGACAATCCCAGACCCGCAGAACTGTCTGAAAGAACGAGGAACAGGAAAGATGTCTGTGAAATGATGTGCGTTAACATCACATTTGTCTCTAGAATTAAATCCCAACTTTTACTTGCCTCAATTGGTAGTATGTCAATGTAGAGGCAGATGAACCAGCGTGACACCACCAGAGTCCATATGCCGGGATACTGGGCCATGAGCTGTCCTATTGCAGGAGCTTTAGCCTTCACCAGCTCCCCAAGAACCTCCTGGTCAGTCTTCAGGCCCAACATGGCTGGGCTGTAGTAGTCTAAAATATTCCCAAAGTAATTGACTTTGCATTTGTCTGTCTGAGTAGATCAAATCTAATTGTTTCAGATTGTTGTGTTAGTCCAGAATGAATTTTCCACGTGGAACAAGTCGGTCTAAACCTTCTCTATATGAAACAGTGCCCTGAGATAAATTTGTTATAATATGGTGCTATATAAACAAAACAATTGAATTATTACAAATATTTTAGCTGCCTTAATTACATAAAAAATCTATTTCTGTCATCAATGAACCAAAACCTGCTCCAATTGGGCCATGATAAAATAAAGTTAAAAAAAGAGCACTGTTGCACCACAGGCAAAATAAATGTGAGTGATAATATAAAATATATAATAGCTGAAACAGCATTTTGTCTGTCTTTTCTAAAGATAAGATCTTGTCTTGCTTCCCATTATAAACTATATGCAGACCTTTGTTGCAGGTTAGAGTTAATTACTGTCTTGCATTGCTCTCAGAGCTGCCTAAAAGTCTGTATTCGTTCAGTATGCTGCCATAGTTTACGTTTCTGTCATTTAAAACTCGATTACTTGATACTCTTAAATTTTTACAGGACTTGCCTTGCCTTACAAACTGATGCTAAATTAAACCCCCTGGTGAGCTGACTTTCTTGCTTCTATTCTATCATTTATTCGTACATTTAAGCTTTTAAATATCCATGTCTTTGTTTTAGTACTTCATTTTAGCTTTATTTTTCATTGGCAAGGCGCACAGGATGAACTGTGCTATACAAATAAAGTTTGATTGTTTAAAGGCCCTACACATCCTTGGTTCACCAACACAGGTGTTCTCAGTTACATTGTTTGATTAGACCTCAGGACCTTTCAGGATGTGGTGGATGTGTACAGTGTGAGCTTGATTGGCATCTTCCTCACATTCCCATTAGTTTTGTTGCAGCTGTGAGGGCTGGATAACTCACACCTTTACCATTTCTATTGGTACATCGGCATCACGTAATTATTGGTGTAGCCACGTCCACCGTCAACCTGAGCTGAATTCTAATCAGACTCTAATCAGAGTCATTGAAAACTCTAGTGGGGGTCCTTAGTTGTGCATGTGAGTGTAAAAGAAAACCTCTACCTGCGAGCATTCTGCCCAACAATGCATCCATGAGCCAGAAGGACCTCTCTTCATCTTTGGTGATGATGATGAGGTAGCCTGCAATGAAGTTCATTCCCTGGAATAAACAGAGAACGCAATAATCGGTGTGTGAACTCACTGGCTAGGAGGTCACCGATGTTGCACAGAAAGTTATGAAAGCTAGTTTTGGGGAAACTCCTACACATGCACTTAAAAGAAAAAGGAACTAACCAGCCCTGTTCTTTAGGAAACAGACGTTATGTTAAGTGAGAGGAGAGTCAACTCTTATCTGTGACTGTGTTTTCGTCACCTGACAGTACCCCACAGCCTCATTATGGCGTCCATAGGCCAGCAGTACGTTGTACAGAGCCCTCTGCAGGCTCGGTTCGGCTTTGCTCTGGAAGAGGATGTTGTCAGGAAAGGTCCTATGCATGTCTGCCAAAACAAATGACAAGAATTGTACTGTGACATGGACTTGTGTGTTGACACAAGCTGAGGTATGGATGTATGGACAGTGGATTGTCGTAGGGGAGGCTTTTCACAGCAGACATTTTGACTTGTCATAGTAGGAAAAGCACAGGTGTTAGTTACCAACATGCACGATATCAGGACCCTGAAACTGAAGCAGCCGAATGGAAATCAGCCATCACTGATTTGACCATTTGCACCTGCGCTTCTCCTACTGCGACATGTCAAAATGTCTTGTGTGATAAAGGCCTGCTGTCGCACCTGTATGAATGGTTTCCTTCAGCTTGGTGTCGTGCTCCATGGCCAGCAGAGACTGGTAATAACCTGGGTTGCTCTCCAGTCGTTCCTGCGCACCACTGGCTGCCATCCAAATCCTGGCGCGGTGCTCATTAGGTACACCTTTACGCACATACCTTTTCACTTCCAAAACAGATTTTATAATTACATCACATAACCACAGAGCACCAGTAGCCACCAAAACAGTGTTTGTTTGTTTTTACTTGTACCTCTCAAGTTCTTCTCCACCTGCGGTTTCTCTTGAAGGAGCTTGGACCATCTCATCGATCTTCTGTTGAGGACAGCTACATACTCATCCATCATCTCCTTGTAGGATTCAAAATCGTGATGTCTCTCAAAGCCATAGGGGTCAATCCTACTGGGGCAAATCCACACAGTCCAGTACCACGTATAAGTGAATGACAATGCACAAAGCACAACTGTGGAGATAGGACTGACAGGTGGGCCACTTTCCTCCCCACCCTTCATTCTCTGTCCTATTCCCTGATGACAAACACTACAACAACCTCCACTGGGTAGGGTTTCTGTAGTGGGGAGATCAAATGCCCCAGCTGGATGATTAGTCCGTTTTAAATTAGTCATGGGATTAGGAACAAGCTAAATTAAAGCTCAAAATTAGCCTCAGAAAATGTCATATAGTTTCCACAAAACAACTCTTAGCTATGATATCTCACTGAGCTTGATACTTGGCTTCCAATAGTAGCTTTAGAGGTTTTTTAAAAAGTGCAAATGCAATTAGTTGATGAGGAAAGCTGATGTAAAAAAAAAACTGGCAAACAAACATTCGCGTAACAACCATAAGTAAAAGAAAGACGAAACATGCAGTCGGAGTGAACACCACATCAACATAAAGCTCACCTTTCACTGCCATTTTTACATGTAAGAGGTTGAGGAGCATTCCCTTTCATTTGCTTTTCCATGGTGTGTCATGTGCTGCATGTGCAGTAGTCCACCGAAGCTACAAACAACACCAAAGCACCGAGCAGGTTATTTAATTTGTATTACTTGGAAAAGTACTGGCTGCTGTCAAGGTAAATAACAAAGCGGTCTGAATTTCAAATGTCTCACCTTACAGTAGTCGGTGAGAGGAGGGGCTAGTTAAAGTAACACCCAGGTGACATCCACAGGTATGGGCTTTATTTGCATGCAAAACAATTGGAGGAAGAGAAACAGTGACATTTGCTTGTATGTTCGCTTGTATATTACTGTCCATGATAATGAAAGTGATATTACTTGTAGCAGTAGCAACAGTAGTGGTAATAATAGTAATAGTAATATTGACTGCAGTCATTTCACCAATTTATCAGAATAAAGGTTCTCTAACCTCCTGTAAATGGTACACTTTTATTTTCTAGCCAGGGTTGAAGAAATACTAGACTCATGAGTCCAAATTCCACAACGCCCCTAAGAAATGTTTAACTTCAAATAAGTGCATATTCTTGGTTTCTGTAAATTTCACCTCACAACATGATCAAAATGGTGTTTTAAAGCTGTCTCCACTGCCAGGAATATTATTATCATAAAAAATGACAAAATTCCTTTTAATTATTTTTTATTATATAACTATAATCAATATTTTTACATCAACAATCGATCACATGACTACTTGAAAGGTGCCACTCATAGTGATGAACCCAGAGACTGATCGGCTGACTCTGTAGTTCCCTGTTATAGCATCTTGGAGCTCATTGTTTTGGTTTTGCAGCTAACACCTTTACTGTTTTGGTTCCAGCTTCCTTTAAAGCAGACAAGTTTTATTCAGTGAAAAATATCTGATAATCTCTATGTACACTGCCTGCTCAGTATCAGCTGGTGAACATAGTGGAGAAATTAGCAGCTAGAGAGACGGATGTTTCCCTCAGAAGTTGGTGGAGACCAAAATGAAGCAAAAAAATAAGGAATATTGTGCATACATTTATCATGTGGCAAGAGACATGACTTCAAATGAATGCTACTGTTGCTCTGTGTTTTGTTGATGTGTAAATAGGCAACTCACCATATTAACTTTATAAGATTATTATTATAATCTCTGCTGCCTCTAAGTGGCCAAAACGCCAGTTATTGAAGGTTTAATGTTCTCCCCTAAAAACAGCAAAATATCAAGATATTGAGTAAAACATCTTAGAAACTCCACCAAGTATAAATGGTGTACGTGTAAAATTTAAACTAATCCCAGTTCCTTCTCTCAAAATGCCAGACATGATACTGAGGTCATGCCCTTGGTGGATAGGATAGGTTCACGTGTTTCCATGTCTGTCTATGTACATTGAAACAGGTTATTCTTGTTGTAATAATTCCTCCTGTTCACACTGAAGATCCCTTCGTAATGTGCTTTCAATCTTATGTGATGGGGATAAAATCCACAGTCCTTGGGTGCACCTGACCATTTTTCTGTAGGACTAGAAAATATATGGACCTGGTAGCTACAGCCCTGCTGCTGGATTTTCAGTTTTGTACTCACTAACCAGTTGTTCTTTTTCATTCTCAGTTGTATACATCATAAAATTAAATGTTAAAAATCCTCTTTTAAATTATTTTTTGGGGCCTCTTTTGCTTTTATTTGAAATAGCTGAGATTAAACTAAGGAGACACACACACACACACACACACACAAACAAAGGTCCCTGGCTGGATCCGCAATGTTAAACTTTATGAGTGTACGACCAGTGCTACAGACATCCTGATCAGGTCATCATCATCATCATCATCATTTAATACTGTACCAATGATGTCTTACATTATAATGCCTCAAATGGGAAAATAGTAAAAACATAATGAACAACTTGTGTCTTTTTCTTTGGCAAGGCACCATTATCAGATTTGCCAAATTACCATCGCTAACTGCTGTAAATTAAATATTGTTTATTAACAGTCAACAACATGGAGGAATAATTGGAAATGTCATATTAAAGCTTTAACACGTTCAGATCAGTATGTTCATAAATCTTTTTCCCACTCTTGGCCATCCTAGTTCTGCTTTACTGCTCTGTATGTGTCATAAACTGCATCCATCATGTAACTCATCAGCAACAAAATAACTATTTACATGTATGATTATGGAAAAACTCATGCTTTATTCATCTTTCTTAAATGAACAATCTACTTAGGCTACTTACATGGTGTATCAACAATATATTCTAATTTTCAGTACCTTCAGCAACACTGGACAGATGGGCTTGAATGGAAACATAAATATTGAACAGACAGATATTTATTCTTAAGGCTTACTTTGTCGTCCTCTTTAGTGTCCTGGTTTCTGAACTAAGGGCTTCGCACTGCCATAACATACAGATATGTGTCATGCAATCCTAAGGGTCTGTAATTTCTTAACTTTAACCTTTACTTAAATGCTGCTGAATAGTCACTTTAGCATCATTAATGCCTCAGAGGGATCACCTGATCACAAAACTCTTTCCTCAACAGTTAGAAAGAAATGACCTTTTGAAAGCAAAATAGTAGTCCTGTGCAGGACTGACTACATTACATTTAGGATTCAAGAACCGAATGAGACTAACCTGATAAATGAATGCCACGAACCTATCTAAATTAAAGCACTGCCTTTACTTTAGTGAGAATGTGTTTGTGAAACCAGCCCGAGGGGACATAAAATGTGTCTAACATGCTTTCAATGAGAAGCTCATAACTCCATGACTTGACAGATCCACCTAACAATTAAACCAACAGCATATCATCCACGATATTGAGGCATCCCGTTAGAGATCTTAACATTTACTGTACATAAAAGAATCTTCGTTTGCATTTATAAATTGAACATATTTATATTATTCTTCATATAGCTCTCTTTGTAAACTGTCCCAATAGATACAGTATGTACAGTAAAAACTGCAACAGTTCTGTTGGTGCTGGTGTAGTGAGCACTCTGTCCCAACGTTAGAGTAATGCATGGGAACTTTGTACAGCCACTGTGAGCTTCATATAACCAAACAAAGCTGACTGGGAAGAATCTTAAAACACATAGTTTTATCCTCTCCAGTCCCTTTAGAGAACACGCAGCCAGTGAACCTCCGCTCAGTGCTGTGTCCACCCCCACTTACAGGGATACAGGGAGTCCTCCTCCTGGAGCAGAGCAGAGGGGCGTCCAGGATACGGAGAATCCAACAGGAGAGACGGAGGTGAATCTGGCGATGTCCATATGACGCCTCAGTCTCACGAGGACAAAAGTGTGGCCAGTTGTTCTCATAGTTTTAACTCAGCTCCCTGAAAGGTGGTTTCCTGCCAGTTTCAAGTGCTTCTGTTTTCTCTTTGAAGTCAGCAATTTTCACTTTTTTTTTGTACAAGTCTTAAAAAAAACTATGAAGTCACTGTAAAAGAAACAACGTTCTGGCTTTCCAGAGTTGGGGTTGGATTTAGAGAGTTTTACGTTTTGATCCCGTTACAATTGGTCGAGCGAATTCCACAAAATCATCTATTAGGACGGGCCATGCTCCTGAGAAAGAAATGCCAAGATATCATTAGTGTCAGTGATTAAAATACAAAAGTCCATATACACAGCATTACCTTGAAAGCAAATGGATCAACGCCGAATCTGAAGGACTCACTCCAAACTCACCTTCCTCATCATAGTTTGCCATGTCATCTGCAATCATGTTACCAAAGTCCAACAATAGGTTCCATGTGTCCTTTGGGATGGATCGTTTATGGTGTTCCTGTAATGGACAAGCTCTGGTGAACATGTTGCTTCATACATGGTTTCACACATCTCACACATCTCTAGAGCCAAAACGTGTTGACATTTTTGCTATTATAACACCGTAGTGTAAATCACTGATGGACCACTCGGCCGGCATGAGTTCTGGAGGTCTAAGAGGTGTAATGAAAGCCGGCAGCCTTAGCCAATTTCCCCATCACTGTGCCAAATAGATTTCTGAGCGATGTACTAACCTAACATTTTCTCACCTGATCTGTTACTCTATTTCCCCTCATATTTAAAATCTGCATTCCTAACTGAGCTGAACGCCTTGGTGTCATTTTTGTGTGAATTAACATGAAGCGAGAGATTACTACCATGACTCGACGAATGTAACTATACTATTTTAAAATTGCCGTTATACCTGATCTGCTTTATAAGGTCAGTATCTGTGCTGAGACCAATCCAACATATTTGAAAGGTGCATCTTAATAATTTCACTTCTTTGACTCACCAAAAGGAATCTATTCCAAAGATCAAGGAACTTAAATCGTCCTGACAGAACCAGGTTCCAGTATGCTACAGCCATCTCCAGGTCTGCACACAGACAAAAGCAGAACACTTAATTCCAGCCGTTTGTAAGCGATGCCATTGAGCAAGTTGTTGTTGTTATTGTCACTCTTTTTACCTAGACCCTTCTGTCCAGGATTTTTGGCAAAGTTGAAGGTGAACTGGTAGAAGTCCTTGAACTTCCCACTATCTTTGAGCTCCTGCTCTAATCTTGGCAAAAGGGCCTTCAGTTTTTCTGGGCTGTCACACCTAGAAAAATAGACAACTTAAGCAATAAATAAACAAAACAACAGTCTTGATGCTGATGACAAATTGGCTGAAGTTAACTTTGACATATGAGCCGTAAAAGTCAAAACACTGATGCTCTTACACTGAGTCATTCCACAAAGACACAGAATACTCAAAGCTGTGTGGGTCTATATATAGACAGCCTTCCCTCGCCGGAGCTACTCTAAGAGAACCACCATGCGAAGATACTTCGGGTACAGTGTTTATGTCCCACTTTGGAGCACGTTACATGCTGTTGATGTCAACACTCACCCCAGCTCTGTCATTCCATCCAGAAACTCCTTCTTGGTGAACTCGCACTGAGTGGCTGCACGAAACTTCCACGCAACGACCAGCACAGTGATGCTGGCTGGATCCAGCGAGAGGTCATCACAAAACTGCTGGATCCCATCGATACCAATCTTATTCTCATCCTGGGGATCTATCATGAGAAAATAAGAAATCCCAAACAGTTACACTGAAGGCCCAAATGAACTGAAGCATCTGACATGTGCTTTTTGAAGTACAAAAGCATTATGAGGCTCGTCAAACTGCCTTGACCCGCCTACTCAGATTTGATTTGATTTTTGAGCGTCAACTGAGAACCCAGCGACCAAAGCTGTTTTTTCCTCAGCCGCAGTACCAACCATTTTCTAAAATACTGCTGGTTCTGTGGTGTTGGCATTTCTTCTCTAACGCTACTCAAATAGAAATGTGTAGAAAATGAATGAGGGTATCTGTAATATATAAAAAGAGTTGCCTAAATAGCAACCTTTTCCTAAAACACTGTTGGTTCTGGGGTGCTGGCATTTCAAATCTGATGCCTGTAGTGCGTCGCTTTCAGTGAGTTTGGGCCTTGACACTTTTTGCAAACAATTACTGTCTATAACTTAATACAGGGCTTTTTAGAACAACTCTATCCCAGTAAATGGTTTAAGTTACAGCATAAAACACAGACTGTAAGTTATCCCACTTACCTTTGTAGCGATTGTAGAGCTGCTCCAGCTTTTTTCGGTCTACTGACGTTTTCATGGATTCTTTACAGTAGAGGTCTGGATTCTGAAAGTAGTTGTCGGTGGCAACCTCTAGTTTCCAGTCATTCTGTGTGAGGCAGTACACAGCTGTCTTCTCCCCAGCCTGTGTGAAGGACATGAACTGCCGTACCTTGTCCCTCTGCGAAGACTTCAGCTTATGCTGTGTAAGTACAGGACAGGGGCTGTCAGACACGGGTGCAATCAGACTTGGGTGTACAGACAACAACACGCAAACACAGAGTGAGAGACAGACAAAAACACACAGAAAAAGACACACATCTACAGGCATTCAGGCAACAGTAAAGTGGACAGGAAAGACTGGGAGACACTCAGAAACACTCGCATATCAAAAAAAGGTTAGTCTGTCACACTGACAAACACACATTATAGGTGGTGAGCCAAGACGCCGGGGTGGTGTTAATTATGTCCTATCCAAGAGCAACGTGGGCTTTTGTGAAGGGGGATGTTGTGGATTCTAAAAGCACATGCTGTACCCGGGAGGGCCCCTCAGATAACTACAGTCATAGATGTAACATGAGTAGGGAAATGGGATGCCATCACCGGGACCTAGAGGTGCAACAACTCTGGAGTGCAACACAAGCACCCTGCCTGAAATACTTTGCAATATTAAAAAAGAAAAATAAACTCTAATGACACAATATTATCAGAAAAGTTCATATACTGATGTTGTTAAGATATTTTGCGATATGGAAATGTACAATTTGATATGGTATATACTGTATATATATATATAATATGTAGATGATAAATAATTTATAAGAATTTTAATAAATCAGTTATTAATGCAATCACTCGGGCCTGTCAAGTTCAGAACATTGGATTATTAAATTGTAATGCAGCCATTAAAGGCCAGTAATAAACAACAGTTAGCTTTAAAGCCATTTTCATACTTTAAACCAAATTCCAGGCGATGTGTGGTTTCCTTAGTTGATTTATCAATGACCTGATCAACTAAATCGATGAGGTCACTTTAGTTTAAAGCAAAAAGGCCAGAAATCCAGCAGTCAGCTGCTCAAATGTGAGGCTTTGCTCCTCGTCTTAGGTCTTTGCTGATAGTAAAATTAATATATTTGGGTGTTGGATTGTTGCCTGGACAAAACAATCAACATGAAAGTCGCCGTGGATTCTGGGAAACTGATTTTGCACTATTTCCCCTCTGCTGTTCATGACAGGACGCGGATTATTGTGCGACCAGCTGGGTAACGTTAGGTTAGCATTGTCTACAGTACCACCGGCTAGTAACTTATACTGGCTAACGTTAGCCAAGTTAGCCAGACTGTGTCACTGACATTACCGATGGGGGTCGCATCACGGGAATACACTGGCAGTGTGGCTGCGGATGTGGCAGGATCCCACTCAAACGGCCCCCGAGTGTGTCTGTCTTTGAGGTGCAACGTTTGACCTGCTCACAGCCGAAGTTGCCAGGCTGCCAAAAAAAAGGGACGTGCAGCTAGCTAGCTGCTCCCAAAATATCAACTGACCTTCCCTGTACTAGCAGCGAACACAAGTAGCTGCTCACTGCAGGCTTTGCCAAAACGCGACACGGCGTGTACTTTAATAACACGACAATAGTCTTGAAGGTGAGCCGTAACGGCACCAAATCCAATGCCTGGGTTTGGGTTTATTTTGGTTACCTACCATTTTCACACCCGCTGTTTGACCAGTTTGGTAGCCCGACTGTCGCTCATTGTGCGCATGCGCGGAAGTAGTCGGAGCAGCTATTGTAGGTTTCAGTCGAAAGACGAGGTCAGCGCTAAATGCGCCGTTGGTATTTGTCTTATTTTGAATTGTTTGCTCAGGTGAACCCGTGTGTGTGTGTGTGTGTGCGTGTGAGACAGCGAAAGGACGTGAGATCTGTACGTTACTTTGTTACACCACAGGAAAACTCCGCCAAAGTGCAAACAACACGGTTAAAAATAAAACTGAAACCCAGCCTTCACCCCCCCAACTCCTACACCAGCGCTCTCTGACTACCAACGCCAAATCCAAAACACGCCAAACACCATACAACTCTGGATATGTAAGAAGCAGTTCCTCCACGACACACCACGGGGTCCCAACAACATGAACAGCACTGGATTCATTTAGCAGACAGTTTTGTCTACTTATAATAAGTGCATATAGACTCCAAGAGCTAGATATCATTACAAACTGGAAATGACTCCCTCTCAGATAAAAACCTAAAGCAAAGTGGGTTTTCCAGGCGCCTCCAAAGCTCCAGGTTATGCGTGTGTCAGCTGGTTTGTGCTCATTCAACAGGCAACGTTCTGTGAAGACAATATAAACTAGCAGGCCTGAACAAGTGTCCTACTCTATTACCTAATCCTGAGGCCCCTCCTTGGAGCGGGTCTTTGTGTCAAATCTAGTTCTGAGACCCTTATTGTTTTAGTTTTGTGCTTGTGTGATGCATATTCCTAAATGACTGTGTTTAATTGTATTAACCGCACAGCAATCCTGGAGCCAGGCAGTAGTCAGACAAAGAACAAGTGTGCACCTTTACACAAAGCGTATGAGGGTCAAGGGGTTAATGAGGGCCCGCAGGTTAATCTGCCCAGAGTGTTCAAGTGTGTTCTGTGCATCCGTACATGTACTTCAGTAGAGTACTGAGGTGCAAACTATCTTTGTTCTTTTCTTCTCAGTGATTGGAGGTGGAGTTGAGCTGGACTCTCTGCAAGCGGTGATGGAGAAGAGGTTGTTGTCCCAAGTTGTTGAGCATCCTGAACGACGTCTCCCACCCGCTCCACGACATGATGGTTGAGAAGGGGAGCGTCTTCGGTTAAAGACTTATACCCCCAGGGTGTTCCACTGAGCGGCACTCTTCAACTCATCCTCAGTCTCAAGTCCCACTGGACTTGCTAACGGGACTTACAGCTGCATTTTATGTAACGTTTGGCACAGTGCAATACAACTTTGAACTTATATGCATTTTGCACACCTTAATAAAATGTGGACACTTGTATCCATGCACGTGCTTAAAAGGGCATACTTTTTACTTTTATGGTAGTATTTATGTTTGACAAAGATGTGTCTTCAATTACATTTTTTTTAGTTTTCACTGTTGTGTGATATTTGATAAATTGAGGAATTTCAGTCCTCATATAATAAGAACAAAACCTGCTAGCGCTCACATTACAGGAAAAAAAAAATATCACTC
Organism: Gadopsis marmoratus; assembly: GCA_036023855.1. Lineage (NCBI taxonomy): Eukaryota > Metazoa > Chordata > Actinopteri > Centrarchiformes > Percichthyidae > Gadopsis > Gadopsis marmoratus. The sequence goes on along the minus strand of JAVQJF010079286.1, from coordinate 53,199 downwards.
TCTGCAGGGATGACTCAGGCACAGCTGAGTTTTATCTCATGTGAAAATGAATACACCCTTCAACAAGTGTGAATAACGACACACAGCGCTGCTGCTGATAGAGTACCTGTGGACATCAGCCTTCCTTTATTTTGTTATACAGTAAAAAACATCAGCCTGATTCACTGACCTAGTTCCTCAAAGGAAAACTCATTCATACCACGTTCATGGACATTACTCTGATTGTACTCAGCAGTTTGTGTGGCTGTTGAATTGTATTGTTTTTTACTGATGGCTTTCGAGTGTTAGAGCATAGACAAACCCTTTTGAAACTGAATACAACTTGTCTGCTGAAGTTAACACAAACATTTCTTGGTTCACTTACAGCTGTTTACTTTCAAATGCTATGTTAATTCTAATTAATTTACAACCACGGTGAATAAGTAGGGTATAATAATTAACAGGGTATTCAAAACTGCACAGGCAGTATATGACAGTTGGGTAGAGGGAGGCTGTGACTGGTTGGCATGTTCAGGGGAATATTCCACCTGTTCTTTTTTAAAACTTTAGGTATGAATGATGGTTTGACTGAAGAAAATGGATGAAAGAAAGAGGTGTTAACATCGAGAAATAGATGTTCAGGCAACGCTGGGTCGCACTTGCAAGGAGAATAAATAGATCATGGAAGGGTGACATACCCCTGGCAAAAATGGCGGGAAAATTGCAAGAGAAAGAATGTGGCAGTGAAGAGGACACTGTGTTGGATGTGTCTGTATCAGAGCCACTTGAGATGGATGGCAGTTCACATGACATCACATTGAGTCTCAAATGCATCTCGACATGCCACCGCTTGTGACTGAATTTTGCTTCCCATCTCACATTTGATGTTGTCTGTTGTCTATTAGTAAACTGTGACTGCTGTCAAATGGAAAAAATAACACATTTTACATTCTGTCATGCAGCCAAGGCCAACGAATCACTCAAGCAAATTAATAAAGCAAAGTACTACATAAATGCAATCCAGTCCAATATTATTTTCCATTCATTTAAATGATTAATAATGTTTTTTTTTGTTAATTCTGCTGTCTGTAGTTTATGGCTGTTTCAAAGCCTTCACCACGCTGGCAGCAATATAATTCTGGTGTAGAAATACTAAATCCATCTCGATTTTTAATTTAATTAATTAACTGGATTTTTTCTACCTATGTTGAATTAAAAATAAGTGCAAAACGCCCTAAAACCCACCATGTGTAATTTCTATGGAAGTGTAGAAAATAAACTCCCACTAAGCTGGTTAAAACCCCCACGTTCAGAAGCAATACAGAGGACATGACTGATGGCGTATTTCTGCGTGCAGAGAAAATGTACCTGCAGGCAAAGCTGTCATGAAGCGCCAGCTGAGTTAATGAGACGTAAGTATCCGCATACTCCTGTACAGTAGATGGCGGTATATGCATGTTTAAAGCTCGTTGGTATCCACCAATCCCAAGAGGTGCCGCTTGTGGGCATGAACTACTTTGACTGCTTGCTGTCGTCTCATCGATGCTGCCCAATCAGACGCCGCTAAATCGAGGCACCGCCAAGATCAGATTGTGAGACGCGCTGCTGTAGCAAGGCTAGCAGAGAGTGGATAGAAAAGGCTAACAAACATTTTGCTAACTTGTGAAGTGCACCGGTAAGCCGCATTTATTTACTCGCTAATCAGCTTCCACAAAAGAAAGTTCTTGACGTTAGATACCTGTTGTGGGTTGTTTTGTTTTTTTTTACGTAGCGCTGAAGGAGTCAACGCGAACCATTGTGAAATTGCAGCTAATTCTGGCAGTGTTGTCGATGACAGCTGTGGGTTAGCTCGACCGCTAGCTACAAGCTAGCGTATCGCCAGTCGGCTAACAAAGCGCCGCTGGTGTCGGCGTTTCAACTGTAATCGCGAGATGGCTCGATGCTAAAATGACCAGTAGCCATTGCTAACCAGCAAACAACTGGTCTACGAATGCTGAACTCTGTGCGCTAACTTTTTAATGCGTCTTCTGAAGTTGCTAACTTGACGCCACCGTATGTAGCAAACGAAAGCGGAGTCATTAACGGACACCAACGTACTGTTACTCGGGTCGTGTGCTGTGAAACGCTTCACGAACGTTTGTGTCCTGAAAACAAAGTCATAAAGACAAACGTTCAAAATGTGTGTTGAACAAGTAACACCAGTAAACGGCAGTCTGGCCAACGTTGGTCGTCGTCAGGCAGACATTGTATCCAAAATAAAATAAGCAGGCTAGTTAGGTATGTAGTTAAATACATTCTAAGTTAATTTCGGGACAGCAAGCTCACTGTTCTGTTTGCTGCTGACTGATGTAGCCTAGGCGTCTTACAACAGGAGAGTAATTGTCTATAAACCACAATTAAGCATCAATAATCTAATTATCAGTACGTAACGAGGATCTCGGAAGTTGTGGCGAAATATTTTGGGTGCGAGTTTTTTTTAATGCATTTACAGTCCGAATAAAACGCATCTTGATTCTATTTATTTAATTGTTGACTTCATCTGTTTACCCTCAGTGGTTCGTCTGTCTTTATTTGAAGACCACCACTCTTGTATATAGCTGCAATACTCGACCGACAGGCAAATCTTGGCATTACTTAACGAGTAACGGCGAAAGACTCATTTGAGAAAAAACAAACTCAAGAGCTAAATACTCGACACTAATAAAATATTTTGTCAATTGAATTAACTATACAATTATTGGAAAGTACTTCGACATTGCTTGGTTTGTTTCCTGTTTGGTAGGGATTTAGACCTCCTCTTCCTCCATTCTCAAATGCCAACAACAACAGCCGTCGAAGAAACAGGAGTGCACTCGTAAGTGCACAGAATCACGCTCAGAACTTAATTCGCCGTGCGAAATGCGCACACGTTTCTTAAATGTTGACCCACCACCGTCGTTGCCTTGAACCTGCAGCACAGATCCAATAATCGCTCAATTGTATGTGGAACCTTTGAAAACGTGCCTGAGCTAACTAGCTGGCTAACGCCAGCAGGCTGAATCCGGCGCTAACTGTTAGCAGTAACACTTAGCTAGAGCGTTCAACAAAAGGTTGTTCATTGTTACCACCGCATGATATGAATGCTGTTGCTGCCGCAGTCAACAGCAATATCTGTAAGCACATGGCGCTATCACTTTAGTCACATTAATAGTTTTGCAGATAAAGTTAGCATGTTTGCGTGACCTGTAGCAGAAGTTCCGACGATGCCTCTCCTCCGGACGTGCTCGGTACCTGAAGTAGGCCTTGTGCACACTTAGCGTGGTAAAAGTTTTGAGCATCAAGGGATGATTAAATGCGATTTTAAGCGCACGCCGTGTATTAGGGAATGCCTCGCAGGTTCAGAATTGAGATTGGTGCATGTTTTCCTTCAATTTTGTCTGGTGAGAAGAACACCCGGTAACTCGAGCTAACGTGAGTGATGTAGCTTTGTGTTCTGGCAGCAAGCAGATCAAAAGGGCCTCAGAAATGGGTTTAGTTTAATTTCCTACGTAAAACACTAAATATATATTTAAGCTTTGTGAATATTATGGGAAAACGTGATGGTTGTTTACCACTGTCATTGAATAACTTACCCCTTTCTTTCTTCAGGGGGCTGAATAGTGACATAAGAGAACATTTTCTTTTTAGCCTGAAGCTCAACTCCTCTGGTCCTTTTGGATCATGGCTAAAGATGTAAGTAACCACATGAATGCTTTTATTTTTTATTTTTACTGGAAAACTGTTTAGGTTATGGTGCCTTGTAGGCACTGCAGCTGGTGTTAAATTAAGGCATTTGTGTTAAGTTGCTATACTTAAGGCATCTCCCATAACCTCATGTTTTTTGTTCTGTACTGTTTTTGTTTAATTGCACTCATGTAACATCATTAATGTTGTGATTCTTGGAGTGTATTAAGTTCTTGTCCTTCACAGGCTGGTCTGATTGAAACAAATGGAGAGCTGAAGGTTTTCATTGATCAGAATATGAGCCCTAGCAAAGGTATACGTTACTAGTAATTGCCTTTTTATACAGGGATTGCGCACAGTATTGTCTTTACTTTACATACAGTGTAATTTAATTGATCGCCTGTCCCACAAAGTTGCTTGTACTTGGACGACAGGGGGCAATGGAGTATCAATCGAGCTCTACTCATTACTGTCTTCTCATGTTTTCTATTAGGTGTCCTATCTTTAGTTACTGTCCAGCCTACAGTTGCCCCTGTGGCCAAACAGCTACTACCCAAAACTCTTGGGCCATCCAATGTGAACATTGCTGCACACGTGCAACATGTTCCACACATGGTGAGTGATGTTCCACACAACTACCACGTTGCATGGTCTCATAATGTCAGACCTTTGTGCTTTATTAACCACATGAGGGTTTAGAACCCCTCAATAGATCTAAAAAGTTCAGCGTTGTAAATTGTCAGTGACCCGCAGATGCGTTTGTGTATAGATTTGCTTGCTGGGTTTCTCTGCTGTGTCTTAGTGTTGTGTAAGCCCCCTCCATTATCATTGTGAGGTGACCGGGGAGGGTAGGTGGAGGCAGTTGATCCTAAGCTTATCAACTCTACAGTCAGCAGGATTACACCCATCATCCCATTATATACATAGAATGTATACATAACGGAAATCAGCTTAGATATCACCTCAGTGAAGGAATAGATCACCTGTCTCCTAGATACCTCATATTACTATTAGGGATCCACAGTTTAAGCATTTTTGTCATTGAACATTAGCCATGTTCATGACCAATAATTGATTACTCAATTAAATAAAAAAATGCCTTCTTTCTAAAAGTCATTAAACTTTGTTGCTTCTGCTACATGCAGCATTCCGATTATGAACTAAACCTGTCCTTGTATCAACAAAAAGGGCTGTAGCTTAAAACAAAAAATGTGAGTAAAGTCGTGAAGGACAACAACCTGTCCTGTAATGTCGATAAGAGAGAACAATTGTAGACCACCTCCACTTCCAACCACACCTCTATTATGGAGAGGGTCCAAATCACCAAATTCCTCTCTGTTCACATAACCAGCGACTCTGCTGGTCCACGTACATGTTGTTGGTACATGTTGCGATGTTACCTAATCGCTTCAGTAGAACTAAATACATTTTTTTTAGTGTTTGACTGTTAAGTATGCCGTCGTCATTTATCAAAATTCAAATACATTAAATTTTGGAGAACTAATTTTTTGTCGACAGCCTCACAAGATTACTTCCAGTGCTGATAGGTTCACAGCTTTTCAGTTCAGTCAGGTGCCCCTATGAATACTTATTTTCTTGTAATCATTCATCATGTTCATACTGTCCAGTTAAAAACAAAATTCCCTCTGAACATGCTTTCAGTGTAAGTGATGGGGCAGTCCTTGTTAAATGTATTCCAAAGTTTATCTGATGTTCAGCAATCAAGAGTTGGTTAAAGGGATCTTTTACTGGCCAGTATGAACATGGGGAGACAGACTTGAACAATTCTCAACCTATCCTTTAATATTTTCTTTTCTGCTTTTGCATTCACCATTTGTAGGTTATTGGAACACCCCAGAGACCGACAGTATCCAATACCATTTTGGTAAACAGTCCACACACACCCAGTTCCCAGTTCCTCACTCAGAGTCAACCATCTGACGCCTCTCCTTGGTCATCAGGGTAAGTCTTCAAAAGGTCTTCCAAGTTTATAGTCTTGGAACATCTTTGTGGAGATTAATTTGAATCATTGCATTTCCATGTTTTAATTGAGTGACATGGGGGATCTAATCTTTCTGCAGAAAACGTGGAAAGAAGGGTGAAAAGAATGGGAAGGGCTTGAGGCATTTCTCCATGAAAGTGTGTGAGAAGGTGCAGAAGAAAGGAGTAACCACCTACAATGAAGTGGCAGATGAACTGGTCGCAGAATTTAGCTCTTCAGACAACCACATGTCCCCCAATGACTCGGTGAGTGCTGCAGCTGCATGATGAAAACCTATTTTAAAATTATCTTGTAACAATTTAGAGGTTTTTGTTAATATTTTGAATCTGTTTAACATTTTAGCATGTGTATGACCAGAAGAACATTCGGCGACGTGTGTACGATGCGCTTAATGTGCTCATGGCCATGAACATTATCTCTAAAGAGAAGAAGGAAATCAAATGGATTGGCCTTCCCACCAACTCAGCGCAAGAGTGCCAAAACCTAGAGGTACAAATGCACAGTGAAGACTGTTCTTAGCTTGTTAGTGATGTCTTGCCTCTTGCCTACGTTATAAGTCTTGGTCTTTAATCCTTTATTTCAACTGTAGGTGGAGAGACAAAGGCGGCTGGAGAGGATTAAGCAGAAACAATCGCAGCTTCAAGAGCTCATACTGCAGGTGGGAATGAACTGAGTGCTTGTACTTGTATGTTCAGGGGAGTCACATGTCTCCTCTTAATACAATGTAGTCGAGTACAACACCACCTTTTACTATGGCCTTGCTAATGAACTTGTATCAATACTACTATTACGATGGGTAGATTAATAACTCTTGACACTCAATCAGAATGGAACATCATTTTCTTTGTAAAGGTACAATTTGTGACTGAGCTGTTGTGTTGGATTACACTGGAGTTTACAGGTGTACCTACCTTGGGATACGGAATGAATGCACAAACAGCTTGAGCCTCCACTTAGTGCTACGGTGGTGGTACTGCAATCAGGAGAAATTCTTTGCTGAACTACAAACCAGTGGCTTGGCATTTGCACATTTACAGCGGGACCGCCCCAACAATGCTGGAGTTTAATTCAATCTAATGCATTGCTGAAAAATGTGGCAGGAATGTTTTTGATTTTGAAATGTTGAATGTGCTATCAATCTAATCAGAAGGCTCCCCTGTAGCTGCATCAAGGCTTTCATCTTTCTTTGGTCTTTACAGCAAATAGCTTTTAAGAACCTGGTTCAGCGGAACAGACAGACAGAGCAGCAGGCAAACAGACCTCCACCTCCCAACTCCATCATCCACCTTCCCTTCATTATTGTCAACACCAGCAAGAAAACTGTCATCGACTGCAGCATCTCTAATGACAAGTATGTGATTATGCTAGTCTTCATTTTGGTTTACCTGCAAGGTGACATGTTAGCTAAATGAATAGCATATAAAAACAGCGCATGGATGGAGACTTGTGAAATGACATAATTTAACCTCCCTATATTGTAGGGATACATTTAGAGTTTTTATTGCTCTAACCAGGTTTGAATTTAATAATTATCCCTGGCAATCCTGGCTTAGAATGAGAATATTGTACCAGTCAAGGCAAATGATGACCAGCCCAATACACACGTCATGCAATAGAGTTGTCTTTATGGTCTATTTAGGCAAGTAAAATTTATTTTTCACTTTATCGCCTTTGGTGGAAAAATGTCATAAATGGATTAAAGCAGTAGCCCCATCAGCATATCTAAACCGTCATAGTGTAATCTGCAACAAACGCATGCAATTAATTTACCACTCTTCAGGCTTCTGGTTGAACGTTAATTATTCTTCGGGCGGAACCTTAAACAATGTATGCAAAATAAACTGCCAAAAATCAGTCAATTAGGCACTAATGCACTGCAACAATTAGTGAGACGTTCACAATCCCATTGTTGCGTCTAAAATTTGATCGCTTTAACAGTATTTTATACCTCTTGCAAACTAATATTATAGCACTTGTGTTACATGATTGCCACCATCCTGCACGTGAAATTGGTCAACATAGAATTATACTTATGTGAACATAATCTGGCATATTGCATTTCTAGTAATTAAACATCTTGGAACACTTTTTTTTTTTGTTAGGGTGAATTAACATTTTTTCCATTCGTATGTCTCATGCTCTTCTCTATCTCATCTGCAGGTTCGAGTATTTGTTCAATTTTGACAGCATGTTTGAGATCCACGATGACATTGAGGTGCTGAAGCGTATGGGCATGGCCTGTGGTTTGGAGGTGGGAAAGTGTTCTCCAGAGGACCTGAAGGTTGCACGTAGCCTGGTGCCCAAAGCTCTGGAGCCCTACGTTATAGGTCAGTGCCACAGCCCTTAGTGGTTCTCATTCTCATTTTGAGTTGCTAGTAAGCTACTGTCAATGCAGACCAAACGCAACCATTTCTCTGATTCACATTAAAAGCCATACAACAAAAAGCATTTTATTGCAGAGCAGCTGGGTTTGTTTAACGTGGTCCAGGACAGCGGATCAGTTTTACAGATCACAAAGGAATTGACAGTAAAAGAAGCAGCAGCTACAGTGAACTGGTTAGGGTACAATCTGCAGGTGAAAGCTTTTTACTTCACCTTGGTTTAGTTCCCTACATCTAAACATTTCACCAAGGTAAGCAACAGCTTTTGCTGTGCCTCTCCTTTTGTATAGATAGCCACTTTCATCGTGTGCGTGTCACAGTAGGCTCAGTGATACGTCGGGTGTCTGAAGCACCTGGAAATATGACATGAGGAGTAAATACTACATTACACTGTTTAACCTCCAAAACTCACCCAGTGTTGTCAGTTCTTTTTAGGAAAATTCAGTTCAGTTTTATTTATAAAGTGCCATATCATAACAAAGGTATCTGGTCACTCGCGTAACATTGATAGCCCTGCCCGGTCTGTCTGAGCCGACTGCTGCACTTTTTTACCACATTAATAGTGTAACTGATGTCCCACTGTGCTCGACTATTTTTCTGTGGGACATTAACGAATTGCCTCGCAAGGCTTTGTGGGATTCCAGGTGGCGCAAGACTGACCAGCGATGTGTAAGAGGGGAGGCATTGTTAAAAAAGAGATGCCTTGGTTGGTGCATCAGGAAGTTTAGTCTTCACCTGCAGTGGATGAAAATTTGTGGAGGAGATAATCATTATTATTATTATTCTAGTTTCTGGGGTCCCTCGTCTTTGTGTCCCTTTCCTCCAATATTACATATACAAGCTACACAAAGTTACATAAATTGTTGGAGAAAGTTGTAGTTTGCTACCTTGCGAGCTCCGCTGACACGCTTCCAGGGGGTGTTCACCGTAACAGTGGTGTGACAGTGTGACAGAGGAGAGTGATGATTTTAGGGATCATCAGCCATATTTCTTTATGTCGATGTATTGTTCCAGAAATGGCAAAGGGTCCGATCAGTAACGTCTACATCACTGGAGGTTCTTCTGCCAATGGAGCCCGTTATCCTGCAAGCAGGTGAGAGGTCTTGCCTGTAATTAAATCTGTAACTGTGACCAAAAGCACGTGTTGTTGTGTTCTACCACCTTTCCCCCCCCTATTACCATATCCTCCTCTCTTGTAGTGATGGCTGCACCGATGGCACCATGGCCTCCAGCTCGAATGACTCTCACTACAGCGGATCTCGTGTGGAGACTCCAGTGTCTTATATGGGGGATGATGACGATGAGGAAGAGTACGATGAGAATGATGATGAAGACTAACCTGTCTACGCCTCGCCACTCCAACAAGCACAGTCCTTCAGCCCACCTTCACCATGGGAATTCAGTCCCTTTTCTTTTTTGTGTGTGTGTGTGCTTCTAAAACCTTTCCCCCCCGTGTCCCATGCCTATATTTCTGTCTGGCTTTCTCAGGGGTGTAGATGAATTTTGAAAGAACAGAGGTTTATGTTGCGCGCCCATCTTTTTCTGCTCCTGAATCACGTGCACCTGCACCACAGCTCTGGGGGAGGTGTTGTCCAACGGAACTGTAGTCTGGCCTGGCAGCCACGCTGAAGTCTTTGTATGTCTAATTCACTTCTCAATAAGCCATCTCACTAAAACAAATCTTCTGTAAAACCTACTGCTGTTGGAGAATGTATAATGTACTGGTTTGAATAGTTATTCCTATTTTGCAACTACATAATGGCAGACACAATAATGATCAAAATGTTCCAATATGGCCAAAGTGTCTGCTTTAACATGCTGTGTGCAACACCGTGGATTCTGAATGGTCCAATGCTGTTGCCATGGCATTTCAGGATGGGGCTCCATCCATGTTTTGTGTTCTGGGCAATAATTTGAAATAGTATCTTATCCCCCATTGTGTTGGGCTGGCTTCCTTCTGTTCTGTAGGCAGCTGCTTTCCTGATCTTGTTTGCTAGTTTTTATTTTTATTTTTTTGTATTCTGAAGTTGAGGAACATTCTCCATCACCGCCCTGTTAACGCCTTGGTAGTGTTTACAAAATAATGGCACCAGCAAGGTAAAGACTTTTATAACCCAGGCTCCTGATAGGTAAATAAGCTTTGTTTGTGAATTACGTATATAAATCCTATGACGATTGTAGCTTACAGTAACCTTTAGAGGCCAGTGCTAAAGATAGACCGTCAAAAAGTATTGATGTAACAGTGTGGTTGCATAGGTCTTTATGTATTCCCTTCAAAGGTTTCCCTTTTAAAACTTGGCAACACATGTACTGACTCTTCCAAATACGTTTTCTGTAATCTAATATAAGTTTGCAAATTAAATATAGATTGTTTTAATACTTTTGTACCTAGAATTTGTGGGTTTTATGCAGAAATAAGGTCACCTAATATTTGTCAAGCCTAACGCAATGAATATTTTGAATTTGTTGGAGAAGAATGTTTCAGGTTTTAAGACCCTCAGCTGATTTTGAGACTCGCGTGTGTTGGAGAAAGGTGGGTTTGGGGAGGTGTCTGCTTGTCAGAGGAAAGAAATCCACAGGAAAACTACATGCTACACACTCAAGAAGAGGCTATCTCTGAGGTGAGAACAATTGATTATATGCTCTTTTACTCACCATGCCATTGCATTGGTGCTTTATATTATGCAACCATAGTTTCACGTCTATCCGATTTTAATTTCAATGTACGGACAGCATTACAAGGGAAGTTGCTGACATTGAGACGTGAGCCTTTTTTTAAATGAGGTGCCCAAATGTTTTTGACATGGAGAACCGATGAGGGCAAAATGAAGCACTAGCGGCAGGCACTTGATCATTTGGAAGTTTCTCTTTTCAGCGTCTGCTTAATTAGTCTGATCCTAAGGCAGTAAAACATGTCGTTGCAGGACATTTAATTTTTTCCCCTGACATGTTTTCATCTTGGAACAAAACTGACAAGTGATAAGTACATTGAAACCAGTAACCTGGGTCTTGTAATCATTCATCCTCTCCATACTGGCTGCAAATAGGTCTTCCTAGAGTAGTTTCAGTGTAAGTGATGGACAGAATACATAATCCTAATTCTGTGTAAAACTGCATTCTACAAGTCGGCTAAAATGAATGAGGTTTTGGCAGTTTTGAGTTATATCCAGGAAAATTGTACTTTTTAGCAGAAGAGTCCCTGTTTTTCCAGTGGTAATTCTGTGTTATAACCCACTTGATTTGTTTAACTCCGACTATTGAAGCCTCATTTGTTTAAGCTGAACTACTGTAATTTTACACGGAACTAGGACTGAAACATGCCCCCATAACTGACTTTACATCTACAGCCAGTATGGACAGAAAGAACTCTGCAACAACCAATAATCATTATCGGCATATCTGTGTATTGAGATATAATTGAAAATTTGGAACCTATTCTTTAATATTTCCCACTTTACAGAATATTTTATTTAAATAAGGGTTTATTATAACTTATTTTTTTATTAAGCACATCTGATGTATGGGGGGGGATTCCACCATATTTTCATCTATAGGCTTCCCAGTAAATCACAAACATGAATTTCCAGCCACTGCGTGATTAACGTCAGCATGAACGCTAATTGTTTTGCCAGTTGATTGACTGGTGAAACTCCAGCTGCATAGCTCGCACACTTTGTCTGGTGCATTAGGGTGTTAATGGATTACTGAAAGGTGTTGACTCAGGTGTGAGACTGAGGGTGGTACAGCGCTCAAAGTGTGCTGGGATCTAGTTGCGACACCATTCTGAGGATCCCTCTTTCTCTCTCGTGCTCCCTATGCCACTACTCTGTGATCTGTCTCCTGTATTCTCACTTCTGCTTCACCCTTTTACTGCCTCAGCCCTGCACATCAGGGAGCTGCATTTATCTGCCTCTGTCTTTTTGTTTTTTCTTTGCAATGTCTCATCTTTGTGTTGCCTAACAGTCACCTAGCCTCAGCATGGATATCGGGGGACTGACCACAGTAGTAGCAAATTCCGCTTACATCAATGCTCGTGGAAGCATCGATGGCTCTAATCAAGCAGCAGCTCGGGATAAGAAGTACCATTCTCGCCTCAAACTGCCCCACATCACCACGTGTGAAGGCCTGAGGGACACCCTGGATTTGGCGTTTGACTCAGTCTGCATGGAACAGCCTATTGGCAAACGCCTCTTTAGGGAATTCTTGAATGCAGAGCAACAGTATCACGGGGTTTGCCGTTTGTGGAGGGACATTGAGGACTATGACATGGCAGAGGATTCTGACCGGGTAAAGAAGGCCTCAAAGATTGTGAGGCATTACATGGAACCCTCTGCTAAACACTACTGCCCGTTCCTGCCTGAGGACATCGTAACGAAGGTGAAGGAAGGCCAGGAGAATGTAGGCGATGATTTGTTTGCTGCAGCATTGGCCACAGCGTTGGACTATATGCGGGCTGCCCCCTACACTTTCTTCATGGAGAGTATGTATCTTAAGAGGTTCCTGCAGTGGAAGTGGCTCGAGATGCAGCCCATGGATGCAGACTGGTTCCTAGACTTCCGTGTGCTGGGGAAAGGTGGGTTTGGAGAGGTGTCTGCCTGTCAGACGAAAGCCACAGGAAAACTGTATGCCTGTAAGAAACTCAACAAGAAGAGGCTGAAAAAGAGGAAAGGCTATGAGGTGAGAGAACAGTTGTCACTCTTGATAATATGCTCCTTTATTCCTTTTATATTAATTTTAATAGACATATCATTTTAAAATGGGGGCTGCATTTAGAAGGATGCTGTTTATGTAATCTGTGCCTAAACTGTCACAATACAAAAGTTGGCCCTTTCTCTACTTATGAAAGCCCCATTTTGCCAGAAACATGAGTACATCATCACTTTCTGGCACGAGATTTCAGGGAAGCACAAAGCTCTTTTAACTGCGATGCATGCAATGGTTGAATTAATAAAGGTATATTTGCTGACTTTATGTTCCAGAGAGAGTGCCCTGCAGACTGCGGTGGTGCTAATCATCTTTGTCCCTGCCTCGGTCTCTTTTGGCTTTAGCCTGCAGTATTAAATTACCGAGACAGGGATAGAGTGATTACTGGGAGCCTTAGTGGAAAGCTCTTCTGAATAAAACTTCTTGGTATAGTTGTATCTTGCCCTTGACTTGTCTGAGGTTATTCTTTGAAATGCACTTTAATGTATATCAGAATATTTTTTACTTCAACCCAATGGAAGAGATGCCCCTGTAGTTTTAGCTGTATCGCTTTTAAAAATATCTCTGTGCTGTTGTTTTTCAAAATTGTCTTTCCAAATTTCCTCCTGTAGGGGGCGATGGTGGAGAAAAGGATTCTTGCAAGGGTTCATAGTCGCTTCATTGTGTCGTTGGCCTACGCCTTCCAGACAAAGGATGAGCTTTGTCTCGTCATGACCATCATGAATGGAGGAGACCTCAAGTAACTTAATTCTGAAAAAGTCATGTTTAAATGATCAGGCTCAGCTAGAGCACATGTTCCTCAACCCTTTACTATGATGTTGCTGTTTTATTTACAGTGTATGTCATTTGGCAGACAGAACAATGTTTTACAATATCTATTCAATATGTCCATTGCAGTCGATCAAAAGACTGTCAGAGAAATGTTGTAATGTTTCCCCAAAGTCATCTGTGACACCTTTAGCAATCGCCCAAATGTGCCTCAGTTCATGCCTGACTGATGGTTCCTAGCTACTGTGTCTTTACAGTGGGATCAATTATGTAATAATATGCACATTTGGTTGCTTTTGACAGCTGAACTGTTGTATGTCTGCAGACCGGCACGTGGGTGCAGCTGCATGTGTGTGAAACAAGATGTCAGGAAGTCACAGTATCTCATGAGAGAAGATTCAGTCACTTGTTGAAGATGCACTCAGGACACACGGGGCTAGAGCTTCAATTTGATCACATGAATAACTTGTTCCATTAAAAAGCACCATTGTGAAGGAGATTTGTTGATTGTGAAGCATAATGACAACAGTAGGATTGTAGTATGCCAAATGAACATATTGTATGTGAAACCCATGTAGCAACAGCATACTGGCAATATATTATAATACTGCAGATTATGTATCTTTTTATAAATGACGGCGCAAAAGCTCACCTGTTCTCTGTTCCTTGAAGGTACCATATCTACTTGATGGATGAGAACAACCCGGGGTTTGAGGAGCCCAGAGCCTGTTTTTACATCGCTCAGATCATCCAAGGCTTAGAGCACCTCCACCAGAAAAGGATCATCTATAGAGATCTCAAACCAGAAAATGTGCTGCTAGATAATGACGGTAATAATTTTGAATCAAAATGCCATTGTCCATGTGTAATCGGTAGCTAATTAAGATGCATGTATGTTGTCGACCAGGGAATGTGCGTATATCTGACCTGGGTCTTGCTGTGGAGCTAAAAGAAGGCAAAACAATGACCAAAGGATATGCTGGGACACCAGGTGGGTCTCATTTGTATTTTCAAAGTAGTACAATTGCATGTTTCAAGGTGTAACAATTTCACTGTTTACATACTTATCAGATTTTCCTTCTGGTTCTTGCAGGGTACATGCCTCCGGAGATGTTGAAAGGAGAGAAGTATGACTTTTCGGTCGACTACTTCACTCTGGGGGTGACACTGTTTGAGTTCATGGCTGCTAAGAACCCGTTCAGAAACAGGGGGGAAAAGGTTGGCTGCCTTTTATCAAACCTTGAGCTTTACCCGTTGCACAAAATGGCTATGTTGCATAATAAATGAGATGATGAGTTTTAAGAATGCTTGTCTCCTGTTCAGGTTGAACGTGAGGAGATGAAAGAGCGCATGCTGACACGTGTGGTGACCTATCCAGACAATTTCAGTGAGCATGCAAAGTTGCTCTGCGATGGGCTGCTAGCCAAAGAGGTTGGCCAGAGGATGGGTTTTAAGAATGGATGCTGTGATGAGATCAGAGCGCACCCATTTTTCAGTGGCCTCAATTGGAGGAAACTGAATGCAGGTACCATCTGTTTTTCTACACATTATTATCTTGTTCTGGGTTGTGTGTAACTTTTATGACTTGAAATAAACATTGGAATGAATAAGCACTTTGTCCAAAATAAAATAGCTTATTTTTATTTCCTTTAGGCCCTGGAAATGGCTTCAATCTTCCTGCAATTGTGATTTTTATTTCCATTTCTCACTTCTCTCCAGGTATTCTGCCTCCTCCTTTTGTCCCTGACCCTAAAGTAGTGTACGCTAAAAGCCTGGATGATGTTGGGGCTTTCTCCTCGGTGAAGGGAGTGACCTTGGAGGACCCTGACAAAACCATTTTTGATGAGTTCTCCTCGGGCAACATCCCCATTCCCTGGCAAGAGGAGATGATCGACATGGGTATTTATGGAGAGCTCAATGTTTGGGGTCCTGAAGGCAGCATCCCTAACGACCTCCGCAGGGAGTCCATACTAGAGCAGCCAAAGTCATCAACCTGCCGCATATCATAGTCATTGAGACACCTTGAAAATTCATCAACCGTACAGTGTCCGCACTACGGACATGTAGTTCTTTAGCACGTGCGGCATGAATACTCAGACGCTCAGGACAGACACAAGTCTGTTCTGAACTTTCTGGTCATAGTCAGGTTGAGACTCTAAACTTTTGTCAGAACAGAGATGGATTTTCAACCTGGAATGGTTTTAAGCATAGATATATAGGAGTTAAGAAAAAGAAACGTATTGACATTTTATCCTCTGCACCCTCCCCACATCCTCCCTTCGTCTTATCTTTCTTTGACCATCTCTCAATCCGCTCGCACTCTTCTCTTTGTGTGTACGTGCGCTAAATTATTGTAATGCTTTAGATTTAAAATGCATTTTTAAGCAGTTTAGGTATGTGGTATGTTTATTGTTAAATGACAGTCATCTCCTTCTATTGCATATCTGCTCCTATAGAGTGTATGCCATTTAATGGAAAGTGTCGTTTCTTTTAAAATTGACTGTCCTTTAGTTTTTACTGTACACAGCTAATTTAATTGCTACTGTTCAAATGTTTAAAGCTAAGACAACAGAATTGTAAAGGTTTCATGATTTTGGAAAACATTTTCTTTTGTGTTTATTTTTCATGGTTCATAATTGAGTCTTTGCAGGAATAGCCAGTTTCATGAAAGTTTATGTAGTCTAGTTGTTTTGAGACACATTTTAATATAGACATGTTTACAGCAAATCAATTTTTCAAAACAATTGGTGATCAGAACTTGAATAAAATCAGAAATATCAAATGTATGAAAAAGTGCTGGCAAATAAAATAGCTTAATGAAATTGAAATTTTAGTCAGGAGTTTCATTTCTGCTGTCTGCTGCTCAGCATTGTTCAGGAATGTCGTGTAAACAAAGATCAAAATCAGATTTTCTCAGAAAATTGAATTTTTATCATCAAAAAACAAAACAAACACAAATCCATTTAGTATCTTCTTCACCTCCTGTAGCTCCTCCTTCACTCCTTTGCTGTGGCCTTGTAGATCCTCACCTCCTGCTGTGGCAGCTCAACGAGCAGCGTGGTGTTGAAACTGCTCTCAAAGCACTCCGTGAACCTCAAGTCCGACTGGAACCGGATCTTGTTGGCCCACAGCAGCGTTGTTCCACTTCCGGGTCGGCAAAAGTGACACATGGTTCCCAGCAGTTCTTCAAGGCAGTCGTGGTGATAGACCACGTCAGCCGCAAGCACGTAGTCGTAGTGGCAGGATGGGTAGGAAAATCTTCGCTGCAGGTCCTGACCCCAGGTAAGGGCAGCCACCTGAGGGGTGTAGCGGGACCGGCCTTTGGTGTTCCGCATAAGGTTAAAGGTCAGATTTGACAAGATGTCTGGCAGGTCAGTAGCTGTCACCCAAGCACCTGGAAAGGAGTAGAGAAACAACAAGGCAGCTGAAATACAGATAGGACACAATACATTTTTAGCCACGCTAACGGCAGCGCTCTAGGGATGCAATGCTGGTATGTACGTTTTTTGGTCCATTACTTCGGTCCAAACTGAAATATCTCAACAGTTATTGGATGGTTTGCTTGAAACTTCAGGATGAACTTTTTTTTATCTAACACGCTAAACTAAGATGGAGAACATTACAAACATTACCTGCAAGGCAAATAATCTGGGCTTGCATTGTCTAGCAGATGTTAGCATTTAGCTCAATGCAGCTGCTGTGCCGAAGCACAGCCTCACAGAGCCGCTAGCACGGCTGTAGACTTTCACCATGTGATGTGGGTTAGGTGATGAGAAAACTGGCACTTAAATAATCCTGTCTTCAGTAGTAACCAATGGGCTTTGGGCTGAGTCCCACAGATTAAGGAAGTCAGAACGTGTTAAGAGATGGACTAACACATTGTTGTCTTTGGACTTTCAGACTAATCCTTTAATGTGTAATTATTTATACATACAGTATTTTAAACGAATACAAGAATAACATAAAATTGACAATGTGAAATTCTTATAGGCCAAATAATGGAGAAAAAATGGTTTCTAAAACGTTTGTCCTCTATAGTCGAAATATGCCGACTAGAGGTGTTGACCATTTAAGAGATCTCTTATCTTAATGCTTTGTACTGACATGCTTTTAAAAAGAGTTTCTTTTAGTTGTCTATTAATAGAGGCTGATGAATGAAGAGGAAACGGTTCTATAGAGTTTCAATGATCCCCTTTGTGTGCATAGATGTTTCATTCTATAGGGAATAAAATTCCACTTATGGCAATATCGGTTCAATAATCACTTTGTTTGTCATGATATCTTTACAACTACTTGCCTGTTTGCAATGCAGAAATTTTTGGTGTGGGTGGATAGTCATGGTCCTCAGACAATAACTCTCAGTGTTTTTGTGACCCTCTGATGTTTCCTCGAATTCCACCAAAAAGCGAAAATGTGCATTTGGTACAGAAGATGAGCAGATACTCGTAAAATATTCAGTGCATATTTATGCACCCAAGGGAATAAAGCCTTGATGACTTGAACCACAGATCAATGAGATCCACAACTGTCTTAAGTAAGAAATTCAAAATACTAACTTTTATAAATATGCCATGATTGATGCTAATTTGATGATTAATTTGATGTAATGGCTTTAGAGTTGGCAAAAAGGCTGTTATGAGTTATGTTATTACTTACGACTTCAGTGTCAAGACTTTCTGCTGCATTCTTGTAGACAAAGTTATTGTTTCATACATACAGTGCATATTGTGCAAATGGACATTATCATAGACTTGCCAAGCAGGCTGGCCACTATTGAAACTAAACCAGTCCCAGCTCCAATCTCCAGCACCGCTTTGTCCTTCAGGTTCAGTTGTTGCTGGTTATTCTCCAAGAACTGGCACAAAGCTATCCCCTACAAAACAAATGATCAGTATTTACAACATGATTTATAACAACGTTCAGATTGCACACAGTGACGGCAGGGCGTACCCCGGGCCAGATCAGAGCACCATAAGTATCCATAGACTCGCGGATGCTGATGTCATGACCGGCGAAATAGAAAGACTCCTTTCCCAGCGTGTAGTAAACACTCGGCTCCCAGATGCTCCTCCTGTCCAAAGCCTCTCCTGCCATCACTTTTTGGTCTGTTGCAGCTGTAGAGGAGAGTGTCACATGAAGAGTCAGTTACAATTTTGCATATTTACAGCACTGAGAAAACCTGTTCCTCTCCTCTGCAATACAGAAACTAGACTAGAGATGGCAGCAGAATACAACAGACATACACATAATCTTGAGTGTTCAATGCAAAGTTACCCTCATATGTGGTCCCCTGCTCCACCCTTAGTTTCACATCTTGGTTTATGTCATCCATCTCCATTTGCTTCTGTGGGACAGAGTGGTTGACCGTGGACAAGTTCTCCATGACCACTAAATACCGCGGAAGGGAAAGTAGTTTAATAAAGTTCGTGCCTGACACGAGTACCATTGTAATGTAGCTTTTAATTCTGGTTGATATATATTAACGGGACACTCCAGCAAATTAGTATTGCACTTCCAAAATCCTGGGAGACAGATTAGAAAAACTGTGGTCAAAACTGGTGGAGCAGAGGCCGAGATATCCTGACTTTTAGTCCCCATTATGGGTCAAGGTCAAAATACGCTGGATCCTACATTTTCCATAAAGCAATTCAACAGCATCTTTCAAACCCAATACAAGACCCTTCCTCGGAGTTAAGAAAGCTCCTTGTGACAAGTAAACTGACCTTTATACGAAAAACTGGTGGAGTGCCCCTTTAAATTAAATTTAAACAGTTAACTATATTATAGTACATGTCTTTTTGATTTAAGCACAGCAGGCTGTAAAAAATGTAATTTTGTACTGTAAAAGTACAGACAGGAATACATACAAAATGTAGGTTTTTTTTACTGTACCTCTTAAGCAAACACATCAAATTGCATGATATAAATATATGGAAACTCTTCCCTTATTATATTTTCACAAGTATGAATGTGCATTAAACAAATTGGTGTTTTTCATAAATTACATTCAGATCAGTTAGACATCTGAGCTGTGTTGATGAGCTGCATATGTTTACGTTTCCATCATTTGGATTATGACAGATATTTGAATTGTTGCCGTTTCTCTGGCTAGGAAATGTGATTTGTTTTTGGCGTGCTTGTTAAATGGTTTGTGTGTTTGGGACATATTTTAAGCTCAGTAAAAGTTGAAATGGGTTCAGAATGGACTAGGTTTAGTCCACTAGTCCCTGTCATTGCACTCCGGTCTGGAGCCAAAGAAACACAGCTGGTATTTGTTGACCCCCAGGTCAACAAAGAGGGATACAGAGGACACATCGGGTTGCTCTGTATCTCAGATACACATCACATTCAGTTGGATCTCCATGCAAATATGAAGGAAACAGACGGATATAATTTTAAAATAATTACAGTCACCTGAAGTATGTGAAAGTTTATCTCACTGAAACGGTTAAAGAAAATCAAAACGCTTTTGCAAATGTGTTAGACATACCTCTATGAAGCAGTTGTCTCTTGTTCCTCTTTTCCTGTGTCTGCATGTCTGCTGTGTTCTTGTGTTTATAGTGACACACCCCTGGATGAGGCAGGGGTCTCTGATGGCCAGGTTTGAGAGACAGAAGCAGAGAAACAGATTTATAATGTGTGGCAGAGAGATGAACACTCCTGACCCCTCCCAGCACTTCAACCCTTGTTGTCAGTGTGCATATTCTGCATATTACTGTTCACCATTGTGCCTTTAAAATCAGGCCCAGCATTTTGTTTCCTCAGAAGATTTTTTTTACAACATCTGCAGAAAGATCATCATTATTCCCCCCTCTCATCCTTAATGAACCAGACATATGGCTTTAAGCAGGGGTTTCAGGGAGGACTACAGGGACGTGCAAACATTTGAGAACAACATGTATCCACACTGTGCCAATATATTTGCATATTTATGTGTATCCTAGGAGGGATAGGAACAGATCTGTTATGAATGTATGAGATTCATAACAGATCTGGCACACGCCGAGGAGAATTATGTTCATTTCTAATGCAATCAGCAGGAGAGTGAGGAAACTGTCTAACCAGGTCCGACCTGGAACTGACGCCACCTTTAATACCTTCATCAAGCATTTATTCTTCCACTCTTCATCCCCCTGACACGTGCCATCTCTTATCGTGCTTTTCTTTCTCCTTCTAGGTCCTACTTTCTGTGTTGCAAATAAACACACTGAACTTAAGATTGTTAGTCAATCAACCACCAAAGAAAAACAAACGACAACAAAACATCACAGAGGTTATGCCTTTATTAAATAGCAATAGTAGAGAGATGCAGCCAGGTTTGAACCAGGGATGTTGCAAACTTCAAATGTGCACAGCCAATGACATTAATAAAAAATATAATGTAAAATACCCACCCACACTCTCTTAAGAACTACCTTGAGCCTAAGTAAAAATTACAATGCCCTCCCCTTTTCTGACCCCCCTCCCCTCCAATAACTTCCTACAGTCCCTTAATGTGAAAAGAGAAAAACAGCACAAAAGATGTTACATCGTTACGTTCCTCTGTAAACACTGCTAACCAAATTCACAAATAACTTCACGAGATGATACTGCAATTTAAATTTAGCTTGTTCCATAAGTTGAGCCTCTAAAACACGGTAACATACTTTGCAGAATGAGCTGTCAATTATCATTCACATAATTTGTAGAAAATCGGCAAAAATGTGTTTTAAAGTACTTTTCCTTCCAATTCAAAAAGCACATATTCACATGCATGCATATTCTATAAGCAGTCTTTTGAAACCCGCTTCAAAGTGTCAATCAGAGACTTTGTATGAGTTGTGTGATCTATTAAAGTGAACATCAAGTCTGCATCAAGATGCATTATTGTTACATGTATATAATATGTCACTTTGACAAAACATTAATGCAGACTTGATGTTTATTGTGATGATATTATTGATATTGTTTCTGTTAAATGATTTTCTAACCAAATCGGAAATTAATGGAAAACGATATTTAATTAACAGGAACACAAACACAAATAAATCAAAAATCTGAAGGTTTTAAAATTAATTAAAAAAATGTTAAATAGTATAAAGTATAGCTGATTTGTAGTTACCCACACTTGAACACACTGACAAGTACATTCCCACCTGTGATGTGAGATAAAGGTCTAATATCGGATTCAACACCGTTGAGGAATGAGAGCATGTCAAAAAACATGTTTGTCATTTAACCAAGAGAGCCGCCGTGTACACTGACATGAAAAGAAGCGCACAGATTAGTTCTGGTATGTATCTGCACTATAAAAGGCGATGGGATGATGTAAACAATGTTTACAGTCTGTTTATGTGCCACTGGCGGAGTTCTGCGATGCAAAGTTTACCACTGAGAATGGAAACGGTGGCATTCAAGTGTTTGTAAGCCGGACTGTTGGGCTCAGAGGGAGGATTTATCACAGCCTCAAACACACACACACACACACACACACACACAAATAAGCCAGCAGACAACTGGTTGTGCTACATGAAGCTAGAAAATGACTCGAATGGACAGATGGCAAGCAGCAACACTGAGTCACTCTCATCTAAACAGCAACTCTAATAAGCAGTCAAGGTATTAGGGGATTTCCAGAGCATCGGAATCTCAACACCACTAATCCATTGCTCTCTATTTCATTTATCAATCACTACTGATGAATGATATATTGCACAGACTTTTCCTTTTGCCAAAATGACTCCAGTTTTTTTATTTTCTTATTCATCTATTTCTATGTATATTCCCACTTGATGACAACTAACCAGATCTAATCGTGTAAAGAGTCTAAAAATAGATACTGAATATCTCCAGTAATAGACTGGAAATATACCATCAACTGTGATCTCTTAAATCCAGCAAAAGTCACTTTTCCTGGCAGGGGAGCGAGGGAGTGTAAAGCTCACACGTGCCAATGATTGGATTTCTCAAACAATACCCTCTCGTATCATTTGTATATTCATGGACGAGTGAATGTGTGGAGTGGTGGTGGATGTTTACATGCATATGTGGGACAGTCACCAATTAAAATAGAAGGATAAAGAGCCGCCAGTCATCACCTTAGAGTTGGTAATCCTCACCTCCACGTCCAAAGGTCAGGAAAAGGTTATGGAGGCTAGTGGAAAATGAGTCACAGTCACACACAGCAACATGTGAGTCCCGGCAGGCTTTACAGTAGCCACATGTGCAGCGTGAGTGTGTGAATAAATCAGTTAATGGGCGCTAAGCTCCTCTGATTCTGAAGTGTAGGCAAGGATTGGAATTTGATGAGTCTAGATGCCACAGGAGAAGACAGGAGAAGGTAATCACACAAACGTATCCTGCCAGCAACGTTGCAGAGAGTGAACATGAAACCAGAACAGATCTTTTTCGCTCTCTTGGACAGAGCGACTGTTCCCTGATCTGGCAAAATAATCCGTAATTCCTGGACTCCATGTGTTGAGTGAGGTGGACCTGCCGTATGTGGCTCCTGGATGGACTGGAGATTTAGATACACCCAACGGACTGATGCTTGTGTCACTGTTTCCTGGTAACACTCACCACCTAAACCTCAAAAATGTCCCGTGCTGCAGGCCAACAGTGCTGCTCTAAGTAAGAGGGGATATACTGTACACCCAGTTGCCACTTTATTAGGTACACTTGGCTAAATCAAATGTAGCCTAATACAGCAGCCCTGCAATAAATCCTCGCTTCATGCTGGTTATAGTGTTCAGCTTGTGTTGAAACTGTTTTTGAGAGGTGTTGATTCAACTGTATGATCACTGTGGAGGATGGAGTTTGTGGTGCTGTTGAACTGAGTTGCTTTATGCTTTATTTCATGTCCAACCAACTTATATCGATGAAATAATAGAAACACCTCTCTGTATAATGCAATTCAATAGTCCTTCAATCTTTTTATTAAAAGTAATAATCAAAATAAGCTCAAGAAAAAAATATCATGTTCACTTTATTTACAGGATATTAGCTTGTTGTCAAAACAAATAAAACCACATTTGTATATAATGTACAAAATGTGTGTAAGCCCCTGAAAACTTGACTTTAAATCTCAAGTATTTCTCGACAACATCAATATTCATGGCTAAATAATCAATATCTAAGTTTAAAAGTATTATTTATAAAGATTTTAACACTGAAAAGCTCAGCTAATCTGCTTCATCAAGACCTGGTTTCTTCCAATTTCATTGTTGCTGAATTCTGATTGGAGCATGTGAGTATGTGACATCTTTTCCCAGCTACACCAGAGAGAAGAGCACCGGAAAAACAGAAATCTCTCATGTAAACGAACCAAAACTGTCGTAATTTTGATAGAGAATTCTGTGTTTTAATGTAGGATCCATTACTGATAGCAAGTAAATGGTTGAGGAAATAAGTTTTCAGGGCCTTTAAGTTATCGTGTGCTGCTGATCCATTTGCTTTGCAAGATAAGACTTACTGTATGGCTGAAGAAAAAAAACAACAACCAGACAAAACAGCAAATGGGAGAAGAGCTCACTATACATTCACTAATGAGGATGGGAGCAGATGAAAGCCTGACGTTCCCAGCATGTGAAGTCATTGAATTTTCCATTTCCTGAAAGTTAAACAAATAGCAAATCAGACACCCAGTGACACGGTGGTCAATATATCAATTTGGTACAACATAAAAGTAAAAAAAAAACAAAAAACATCTGTATGCCTTCAGTTCAGCTTTAAACATTAATCTGGCTCCTACCGTGTGACAGCACTTCCACACAGTCCTCCACATCTGCTGTGTTATTGGGCTCCCCTGACAGCCAATCAGCATAGTCCCAGTGGGATCCATCCAACCAGATAAAGCGACCGGTCTGACAGATAACAGGAGATTAATGAGGCGAAGTCAGATGGAGGAGTCATTTATCTAATTCATTCTTCAGATAGAAACACAGCAATGAAGTGAACCATGAACCAACCCCATAACAAAGGGGTAAACAGATTTATGACTGAACGTACGCACCTTCAGATATCGTCGTCCTCCAATCCAGGCCCGTGTGTACGCCCCGTTTTGCTTCAGCATCATGTTCATCACCTCTTTGTGGATGTGTTGGCTCGTGATAGAGGCCAGGTGGCCACCAGGGAAACGTTCCTGGCAGAAGAACTGCAATGAAATAGAGAAGACAGCTGGGATTATGTACATTATTGGCTGTGTGTTGCTAAAAAAAGACCAACTTGATAAAGACTTCATGGTGTGTCTTTGAGGTAGTGGAGAAGATGTAAATACCTCGGCTTCTGCAGCCCTGTTTGGCCCTTTGAAGAACTGGTAACATTTCCCCTCAAGTGCCATACCAATAGAACAGCTCCACCTTGTGGCTAAAAGGTAAGATTACGACAATTTCATATATGAATTCTATTCATATAGTTTTTGGTCACTGTAATCATTCCTCTTGTCCATACCGTGTGTGTGTGGAATATTTTATTTCCACTTTACCTTGCCTGTCTTCCCTTTTTTCTTTAAGAGGCATCACACCAATCTGAACACCTCCATGAAGCACATCACTGTCTTCCAGGACTGGAGCGAGAGCTTCGTCTCTGACAAACTCCCTCCCTGGTTCCTCCATCATCAAAAAGTCCAACTCCTCCGCTGTGGGAGAGCCTTGCTGTTTGCCAGGCTCCATGTCCACCCAAGCCTCTTCATTTGGGAAATACTCCTCTAAAGATGGCCTCTGCGTCCCCATACTGTCCAGTGCTGGCCCTTCTTCCACGGTAGCAGTATCTCGCATGACTTGGTGATATAAAAAGGGCTCTTCCCTTGTCTCAGGCTCCAGTTCCACAATTGGTTCTCCATCTAAAACATAGTTCTGCTTGCTCACAAGCCCCTCCTCCTCTGCCCTCACAGATCTTTTCACCTCCAACAGCTCCGTATTGCTCAGTTTCTCTCCAAACATGCTGTTGTCATCCAGTGGCTCCAACTCCATGACTGCCTCACCCACCATTTCATATTTTCTCTCCATGTCAATGTGCCTCTCTTTGAACTCCTGACCTGTTTCAGTCTCTGGTTCGAGGGTTATTTGCACTTGAAACTTCTCTTGAACCTCCTCCTCATTAAACACGTGCTTTACTTCAGGCTCTGTCTCCTCTTGAACATCTGGCTCCACCTTAACCTCCAATTCCACCTTAAAGCCTGGGTCATCTTTGAGCTCCGGTACCATCTCAACCTCTGGCTCCACCTTACCTTCTGGCTCTATCTTAACCTTTGGCTCAACCTTAACTACTAGCTCTGGTCTAATCTCTGGATCTGCTTTTAGCTCCTGGTCCACCTTAACTTCTGGCTTTTCTTTACCCTCTTGCTCCACCTTAACCTCTGACTCTGGTTTAACACCTGTCTCCGCTTTGACCTCTAGGTCCTTCTTAACCTCTGGCTTCACTTTAACCTCTGGTTCCACCATACTCTGGCTCTGCTCCATGTCCACTGGCACCGGAGCCGGTTTTTCCTGCTGCTCCTTGGAGCTTAACCTGACTTGTGGCAGAGGATCCTCCACCAGCACATGACCCTGCTCAGGAACCCAATCTCCCTGCACAGGGCTCTGGTCTTCTTCAGTCATAACAGGGTTTTGTGCCACACCTGGAGCAAATGGTGGCATTCCCAGAGCCACTGCAAGGAGAAATTAAAAAAATAATTTGCTGGTGAAATACGGCAGATTCTCTTACCTGCACCCACGAATGGATTAGCCTTCCTACACAGGAGCAAGACACCCGCACTGCAAGAGACACAAAACGACTGTGTCGCTTTGAAACTCTGTTTTTTGTGTGTGTTCTTTTGTGGTCACTCTGCAGTCACTTTGCATCTCTATATAGTCATTTGATTGACTTTCTAGCAAGAAATGTCAAAAGTCACTTTAAACAGAGGCTCTGGCCCCCCTGAACCCTTGGGCCTTGGCCCATTCAATAATCCATCCATGCCTTCACCCATCATTTCATAAAGCAGGAACGACAGCATGAGATAAACCTGAGATTGATAGTTAACTAGACTCTCTTTAAGGATGGGACGCAGCTCATACGGCAAATCACAGGCAGATATGTTTTCACTTCAGTCCTTACAGCAAATGAGTGTTTGGAACTCTGCGACTGGGAAGCTTTTTCGGAAAACAGAAGCTGCATGCGAAATCTAACAGAGCAAATTTTTGAGTAGAAATCGGTCTTTTGGAGAACACACACCTGAAAAGTGTTATCTTACCTGCTAGACTGAGTGAGAGCAATGCCAGCGTGTTCATCTTGATGTGTATGATCTGTATTAAGGATTGTAGACGGCAATTTACTGTCAAACATGCGTCAAACACACTTTGTCCTGGTGTGTTACCTGTTCATGTGTCTTATGGCCCTCCGTTCTTTGCGACTGCTATTTATCTGTGTTTTGTTGGTACACCTAATCTTTATGAACAGCACAAGTCCAACCCCTTTTTTCTGCTTTCTTTCAGTAAGTTATAAAACAGAGCCTTCCTGATACCTTATCTTGTCAAAAGTCCATATTTTTCTTCTTTTGTTTCCTCTTGGCATTCACTCAGTCATAATTAAGAGGGTAGAAAGTTCACATTGTCAAAGCTCTTCCAATGAAGTTAACAGCTGAGAAAGGATCAAATAATTTTACTATAACTATTACTAATTTAACTATTGCAGACTCTCAGTATAGAGATATAAAAGTTAATCTGCAGTTTCACGTTCATCTGTGTGCAAGTTTAGATGATGCTTGAATGGAAATTGGGTAAATAACAAGGTTCGTTGGGGACTGAAAACAACAAATTAAATAATTACAAAAATGTAGACATTGGTTACACAACAATGTAGACATTTCAGCTAATAAACTAGCCACAATGTTGATGCAAAAAAAGTTAATGAAATGTGCAGAATGGAAAAATAACAGATAACAACCTCCCACTCACTCAGACATTCTAGATCTGGAATGTGACCTGTCAGACTACAGAGAACCATATTTCAGTGGTATTGTTATAAATTAAATCTCTGACTTTCTTGGAGACCACACAATGCTTCTGTAAATACAATATGGAAGGGGAAATGTTAAATCTGTGACATTCAATTAGCATAAATATGAACAGATTTATTGTGGTTGTCAAGGTGTTTCCAGCATGTCCCAACACAAACTAGGTTTCACTGACTCAGAAGGAATATATTTTTTCACTTTAGTCATCCAGTTGTGGTGAGCCTCTGATCTTCTGATGTTGCAGGACACCCACCTTTATTTGGCTAATTGCTTTCTTTCCCGCTGAAAGTCTGCGTTGTTCTGAGCTGTGATCTGACGACACGTGGCCCAAATCTCTGACCTCCAGCTGACGGTGGGTTATGCCAGTAAATAACTATGCAAAGAAAAGGCTACATTTTTTCGCAGATATAAGTGTGCTGCCTAAATTGCTCAAACGAGCTTTATGGAGATGTGGTGCTGAATGGCTGACAGGGAATTGCTACTCGGCTGCTGCTTGAAGCTTGTGATTTTTTTGATATAGACCTTTTTCATAGCAGACATTCTGACAGGAAAAGAACAGGTGTAATTAATAACTTTAATGATGGAGGCATAACATTATTTTTTGCCAGCCCGTACGCTGTGCACGCTGCCCCAAAGGCACGGCTTACCAGAGCTCTTAAATGGAACAGAGCCATCGTTACACCTGTTGCTGTGACGAGTCAAAATGTCTGCTGTGAAGAAGCTCTATTAGAGCGGAGAGGCAGACAGGAAGTGTGAGAAGAAAGAGAGGATGACATAGGTCCATGAGAGTTTGTTGCTGCTACATGGAGGTTTTGGTTTGAGTGACGTCAACAAAACAGAATTGACCAGATTTGACTTTTAAAATCAGGTGTTTCTTTAATTGAATCCTTTTTTTAGTGAAACTCTGTAAGTATTTAAGACTTAGCCACATTCCATAGTGCCACTGCTGGTGCATGCTAAAACAAGTACATCTAAATCCATTACTTTGCTTCAGAAGCCACTTTTTTATTTTGCTGTATACTGTACAAAATCTCAGTTTTTAATTTAAAGTTAATTTTATGGGAACTCCACTGATTTTATGCGTTGCACTGAGTTCCCGAAGCATTAAATCAAAGTTTTAAATTTAGAACCTGTTTAGTCTAGTTTGCACAAACCTGCCACAGCATATTGCTGGACTTTGTGCAGTGAAGTGTGAGGAGCACAGCTGTTTAAATGACGCTTGAACTGGCTGTCATCAAAGATCCCAACGCATTTAAAGTCAGTTCCTCATTTATGTTTGGGTCAGATAAGATTCAGCGTGCGGGAGAGTTCATATGTAAAACATGTTTGTGTAAAGTGAGCAGTGGTCGCTGAGCTGTGTTGTTATGTGTGTGTGTGTAACATGGCATCAGTGTGAGCAGCTGGGGTTGTTGATTGTGAACAGGTGCTGCAGCAGAGATTTTGGACTTCAAATTTCTCTCTGTGTGTGTTCATGCACACGTGTCCACATGTGTGTGCATGTGGCCACAAATGTAAGCATGTGTGCACATTAAGCAGAAGGAGCGACAATGTGCTGTTGTGTGAGTGCTGGCGGTCAGAAACCTAATAGCCAAGGACACAGTAGCTCAGCCAGCAGCTGTCCCGTCGCCGCACCTCCTATTACGCTCATCTCTGACATGTGGAAAACATACGAATCTAACCATGATGATTTTCATCTTTTAAATTCAGATGCAGGATCACACGTTTTTAAGAAATTATGTCGGAAAAATCCCAGATCAAATGCAAAAGGCAGTTAAGATCAAAGTCGAACTGTATTTAGTTCTTCCTAGAAAATCTGATTTAGTTTTCTCCGCTGATTTGTGAACACGGAGAACAACGTGTCATATTTTATAAACTGATCACGTAAAGTACAAGTATCTCATAATTGTACTTCACCCTGCAATAACTTAGAAAGCTGTAACCACAACACTGGCACATCATCACCTTTTAAGTTGATATAGCAAACAGTTGCTTATTTACACATCGAGCAGTTACAGAGCAACATTATCATTCATTTGGACTTGTGTTGTTTCCACCTGATGAATGTTAATCCAACATTTACTCTCTTTTAGCTGTTTCTAGTCTCTACCAACTCCTGAGGGAAATATCTGGCTCTTTAGCTGATTATTGCTCCACTATGTTCACCAGCTCGTCACTAACCGCTTGTGCCTGCTGCTGTGTGCAGGTTAGCTGACTAATAATATATAGATTTGTTTTCAAATAGCTAATTGATACAATTTGATTATAACCATTTGAGTTAAAGAGTCACTTTTCACCTCTGGTTTGCTGCTTTAACCGGACTGCTGCATCTTTGCCCTGTTTGCACCAAGGACCACAATGGAAGTAATTTATTATTGTCATTGCCTGGACATTTTTTAAATTCTAATATTCTCTTTCTCATAATGCCCAATAAAGTAAAATATCCGAGGCGTTTGAACATCATCCTGATGATCCTGCACGAGACGCTAACAACACTAACAGGGCAGATCAAAGAACAAACCTGTCAAAATCAAACGAGCTCGTGTTTCCTCTGTGCGGCTCTGTCCGCGCGCCGAGAGGGCACGAGGCTGCGCGCTCCCCCGTCGGTTGGATGCGTGAGAGCGCGCGCGTGGAAGGAGCTGCAGAGAGTTTGGAGTAAAACTAACTTCACCCAGACTCGAGAGGACACCCACCCACCCACCCACGAAGATGCTGGCGCTGCCTCTTCTCATCACTTTACTGCACGGTGAGTTTATGTCCCCCTGGTTTTAGAAACTGTATTAAACAGTTAGCCAACTTTATTAATGCAAAAAAAAAAAAGAAAAGACGCTTACACACCATAATATGCCTGTTGCTCGACGAAGTGCGTTAGGATTTTCAGCAGGGAATGTACAGGCCAATTTACTTCAATTCAATTCAATTTTATTTCTATAGCGATATATCAGTACAGAGTTATCTCATAGCACTTGTTAATATAGAGCAAGTCTAAACCAGCTCTATATACATTTATGATGTAAACGAGGCCTCTGATAGCTGATATCTCCATTTCAACAAGGCATTTTATTGCCTATTGTCCATAGATATTTAATTATGCCTTTTGTATGTCAAATGTTGGCCCATGTCAGTAAACTCAGCTCAAAGAAAAATGGGAAAGTTTCTTAAGGTGTGCATAGAAGAAACAACGAAAGAAAATGTAAAATCCTGTTTACCAAGGGAGATAGTTGGGGACTGAACCTTATGTTTCCCTTTAAAAAAAAAAAGCAAGACTGTCCAAAACTCAGTTCACCATTAACAAGAGGCAAACATAAAAAATGTATTCTGATGTACCATAACCTTAAAAATGTACCATAATTTTAATTAAACAAAAACAAGAAAAGGAACCCTCCCCTTTCTCCCTAATATCTTTGTACAGTCCCTCAGAGATGCAGGATAACAATGTGATTTTTGACCTGCTCATTAAAAATAAAAACGTTCTTGTTTTTACGCGGCCTGATACAACAGATTAGCAGAGATTTATATTGTTATTGGCAAGAAATTGTGAACTATCATAACTCCTCATGCTCTCAATATAAAGCAGAACTGATTGATTTATCATTAGTTTGAATGACTGAGTTCGTGCCTGTTAAGCCAACACTTAGGGGAGGAGGTGTGATGTGTTCAGGGGCTGAGATTGTGCAGGGAGCGGCTGTGGCAAGACTCCATGTTTACATTCAACCCACTCTGATGCCGTTTGAACCCAAGATCCACAGGCTGATGGGATGCATCACGTCGCCCCGCGGAGGAGTCTGAGATCCCATCGTTTCAGTTTGAAGATAGCCTCCGTCTGACCCTGTTGTTAATTAGACTGAGATGAAAACAACATCTGGAAATCTGGAATAATACATTTGAAGTAGACACTGCTATATCTTGATAATTTCATCTTTGACGTGTGTGTGTTTTGATCTTTGTTGTATTTTCTCATGAGGACCAAATGGCCTCACAGAGATTAAATGATTGAAATCCTGATCCTCAGTTAAGACAAGGCTGGTAAATGAAGTCCAGTGCGTGGGAATGGTATGGCATGGTTGGTAATGATTGAATTTGAGCACTTTCTAATGCTTTTAAAATCCTAAACAATGCATTTAAATACAATTTACAATAATCAAAATATATAATGGCATTTCAAATTAACTGAATTCAATACAGCAATGACAATTATTATGGACAATATGATCTATAACATGAACTAAACATTTATTGTTTGGAATGTGCTTTAAAATATATTGCATGTATGTTTAAATATGTTTTCTGTTGATAGGTTAAGATTAGCTTGTGGCAAGGATTTAGGTTTAGGTTGGGTTGAGGGTGTAAACATACGACGCAGAGGGTTAAGGTTAATCAGCGCAGTGTGTAATACAGATTTCTGTGTGTGTGTGTGTGTGTGTGAGAGAGAGAGAGAGAGAGTGTGTGTTGTGCCAGCTGAGGAGGGTAAGGTTACTGTCACAAAGAGCTGCTTTGTCTGCTTAAGGAAAACTTTCTATGCATGTGTGCACCCCACACTCCCAAATGTTCTCTTCATAGTACCAACCTTGGCATGAATGAAAGTTAGTTACAGTGGATTTATGGCAGAATTAAGATTTCACAACATAAAAAGCTGTATAACATCAATTAAACGTCACAAATTTGCAAAATAGTCTCAGCTGTCCATCCATGTGATACAAACGAAGGCTGCTTTGTTACATTATCACCGTGGAAGCATATTTAGCCATATTCTTGTAAATCTTTGATTTTTACTGCCATTAAACTTTGGGTGGGTTATCACTGTTTAATTTGTATTTGTACAAACAGTACATGTTTGAATACTTCTGTGCATTTTTTTTGCGATAATCTAGGCTCTGCTCTGCTCTGTGTGTGTGCGTGCGCTGAAGGGACAGATCACTAAAAGAGGTTATCAGGTCGGGATTAAGGCAGCTTGTCAGAGAGTCATCCATCACCTGCATTCCTGCACACCGCCGCTCCTGGCACCACCAGGATGTAGCTACACACTCTATATGTCTCTCTCTCTCTGTGCAGATATACACATATTCTGTTTTAGGAAATTAACGTTACGTGTGTGTAGGCTATGACTCATTCTCATGGCATTTTATCCTGTTTATGTCTGTTTGTGCTTGTCTGGTGATCCAGGCTATAAGAGATGCAAACTTTGTGAACATTTTTAAAAGACAATTGAAAACGTATTTATTCAGCATTGCTTTTAACTAATTGTAACTCTCCCCCTGTCTGGTTTGATTTGTTTTTATGTTCGACACATTGTGTTGTTTTGTTATGCTCTGTATTGTGCTTCTTTTTTTCTTCTTCTCTCTCTCTTGTATATTCACTTCTGTTGAAAAGCACTTTGAGCTACACACTGTATGAAAGGTGCTGTATAAATAAAGTTTATTATTGTTATTAATAATGCCAGCAGAAGTAAGAATATTGTACTTGTTGACGTGATGGTAAAAACATGTCTTCTCACCCCTGCAGGTCCTGTCTCTCTGTCAGTGACAGTAAGCAGCAGTAAACCCCAAGTGGAGGTCCACGAGCACACAGGTGAGGCTGTGCACTGCGGCTTTTCTATCTCAATGTAATTTATTCTTATTCTTCAAGATTACCACAAGGTTAAATCACAAAACTGTCTAATGTGTTTGAAGTTTTTGGTCTGTTTAAACATCTAGTTTATCTTAATTTTTCATTCGTTCACCTTGATTAAAGAGTCACTTAACACCCCGTTTTAGCTCGAACGTGTCCCCTTCACAAATTTGAACCCTGACACATGCCACCATATATTTTTTGTATGAAGTTAACCATCCATTTCCAGACAATAGGAATAAATAACAACTTGTGATTAAAACAATTTGGGTAAATATGACTGAAAGTAAAGTTGACACATTATACATAGGTGCGTCTGAAAAGAAATATCAGATGACACAGATGACTATATGTTTTCATAAAAGGAATAGTGGAGGATTAATATTAATATAAATTATATTTAATGTGCACCACATCTGGGGTTTCTTCCAGTTTTTCCTCATTATAAGGGTTAGATTATACTCCGATACTCCGAATCAAGGCTCTAAGAATAGTGGCTGTCATATGTTGTAAACATTGTAAAACCCCATGAAGCAAATGTATGATTTGTGTACACATACATACATACATACATACATACAGTATGTACCTATATATAAATTGACTTGACTTGACATTTAGGAACAATTTGAGAGCAAAGATGAGACAGGAAGAGGTATATTATATCTGATATCTGCTTTTCTGATTCATGTGTTTTATGCAGATTTGAAACCGAATCACAGTTTAAATGACCTTGCTTTCTTTAATGAGAATACCAGATACAACATATATTTCCGAATATTGTCTTGGAAAATCAACTAAGATAAAGAGGAAACAGTAGATATCTCATTTCATGCTAAAGACAAATTGGGAGATTAATGCAGGAAATTAGCAAAAACAGCAGTCACTGAACTGTCCTTTTAAACACTATCAACACATGCAGTATTACTTAATCAGTTTTCATGGGAACAAAGTTGTGATAAAAAAGCAACAAACCTAGCAACAAATAATAGGAAAAATGACCTGCAATTCAAACAAGGTCAAACGTATATCTGCTGTGACTTGATACCTTATTTTGCTGCTGTTTTCTGTCCCTCCAGATGCTGTGCTTGCCTGTGAGTTCAGGACAGAGAAAGACCAGAGCCCTCGAATTGAGTGGAAGAAGAAAGGAAAGGGGGTGACCTTTGTGTACTTTCATGAGAAATTTACGGGTGAGTTTTATTTTGCTACCTTTCTTTCCACCATCCCTTCATTATTAAATGTGATTTATTCTTTCGTTTAGAACTTAATTAACCTTTGTCCATCCTCTGTTGCCTTTCCATCACCTTCCATTATAGGCTCTTATGCAGGACGGGCAAAGATAGAGGGAGCAATGCTAACGATACACTCCGTTACCCAGAAAGACTCGGGGGAATACCGCTGCGAGGTGACTGCCAGCGAGGACCACGTCAACTTTGGAGAGGCTACTGTAACCCTCAATGTGCTCGGTACGACGGGAATCCTGCATATGTTTTTGTGAAAACGTAAATATGCCTTTAAAGTCACAGGGAAATGACAGTTGGAGCATCAATGGCTTCTGTAATGTGACGTATTTCCGAGTGAAACAGTATATGTGGGCAGGATTTAGTTATGAGATCGAAATCAATCAAATCTTAAATTCTGGAGAGATACCTAGCTGGAAAGGACTGTTCACCTCCACACACACCTCTCTCACCTGCGTTGTTAGATGGGAGAAAAGAACATAAGATATTATATTAGACCTCAACCACATTCTTTGGAAATGTAAACACGAATTTGCCAACTGAAATGCAAGCACACACCTCTGTCTATGAATATTGCTCTGCTAGCTTCCCACAAGCGAGTGCAGTTTTGCATGATGGGTTAGGATTAGCTTGCCACCCCGCATCACATTTGAACTTGACCTTTGTCCTCCTCTCTGCCTCTGCAGTGCCTCCTCATGTCCCGTCCTGCGAGGTGCCGAGCTCTGTGTTTGTTGGCTCAGGCCTTGAGCTTCTCTGTAAGGACAAACTCAGTGTGCCTCCTGCCACCTACCGCTGGTACAAAGACAACAAGGCTCTGACGGCCACAGCAGATACTCCATATAGCATCGACACAAACAAGGGCACACTGGTGAGTACACACTACAATACTCACGCACACACACTTAAAAGCACCAAGAGTATATAAACACAGTTATGCACGTATGTACAGACGCACATCTGTTGCTCTCTTGAATTGAACTCTCACCTTTCTCTTTGTGTGGAGCAGAAGTTTAAGAGTGTGTCTGCGACAGACGCAGGGATGTACCGCTGCGAGTCATCCAACAGCGTGGGGGCGCCCAAGAGCTGTGTGGCCCAAGAACTGAAAGTTATTGAATGTAAGTGGTTTTGGTACAACTCCTCATTGGAGCTTACGTGTCACGTTGCACTCACCAAACACTGAGCAAACACTCTCTTTCTCCTCCGTCTAGATCCTCTGAATGTGACGATTGTGATAGCAGGTGCTGCAGCTTTTCTGACGCTTGTCCTTTTCTGCTGCATCTGTGTGTGTGTCTGTCGACGCCGACGATGCTGCAAGAGTGAGTAATGTGATGTTGCTCATTGTGTGCGTGTGTTTCTGACTTACACTCTCTGGGGACACATTTCAGACTAAAGACCAGTTAATTGTGGACGGCCTGGGGAAAAAGGTGATTTTTGGGTCAGTGGTTAAGGTTAGAGATATGAATGTAAGTCTATGTAATGTCCCCCAAAGTGACGTGTGTGTGTGTGTGTGAGGCACCAGTTTGTCCCTGTCATGCAGTCATTGATTTTACATTTGAGACGTTTGCATTAATGAATACATTTGATTCAGAGAAATAACGTATAAAAATCAATGGAGGTAAAAAC
Source organism: Gadopsis marmoratus (assembly GCA_036023855.1). Classification (NCBI taxonomy): domain Eukaryota; kingdom Metazoa; phylum Chordata; class Actinopteri; order Centrarchiformes; family Percichthyidae; genus Gadopsis; species Gadopsis marmoratus. The sequence continues at coordinate 17,226 of JAVQJF010079286.1, read as the reverse complement.
CTGGCAGGTCATTTAACAAACCTGTTTTTTGTAAAAGAATATCCATAAATCTCAACCTCTCTTCTATCCGGCTGGTACATTAAATATTCCCTTTGGTAGAGTTTTGACTTGTTTCTCAAGGTGTGTGTCTGTTTATTGACCTCGAAAAATACGGCCACCAGGTCAGATTTCTGTCTTTCATCTTCCATCTTTGTTTGGGTCAAAGATGCATTTTGTGAAACAAGTTCATATTCTAACTCATTTTACACCAGAGGAAATATTTTTTTAATCTGTGCGATACAAATGTCTTTGAGGATTACAGACATGTCATGAGAAACACTGTTAGGTTTTTGTTGGTTACCTGCAAGGTATGTTAAATCTCTTTTTCAAAGAACGCAATGGCTTATGTATTTGACTCAACTGTAATCTTCCACTAAAAAGACTAAATTATAAAACTAAGATTAAGTGAGAGGCACAGTGAAGTGCTGGAGAGATTGTTGTGTTCCGACAATTTAGTATTAACAGAAGTGGAAATGTCACAATTTAAAAATGCTCCATTGCAGTAAAGGTCTTACCTAAAAAATCTTGTTTAAGTAAAACTTCCCAAGTGTCAGCTGCAACATGCACAGATCAATATTTTTATATAAACAATGAACAAAATGGCAATGTGTATGTAAAATGGATCCTTCATAGTGACAACCTATCACCTGTCACTGCAGCTCGAGGGAGTGCTTTAGTGTTTTTCAGCTCATTGTTTTGATTTAAAGGAAACTTTACTTCTTTGCTTTAGTCTAACTGCTTTTCTCAACGTTGTTTCCAGCTACTGCAGGCCACTGTTTTCAGCGAAAAAGCTATAAAAAGCCCCTGTACACTACCTGTCCAGCAGCAAACAGCAGTTAGTGACTTGCTGAAAAGAGATGAGCATCTAGCAGCTAAAGAGACAGATACTTCCCCCAGGAGTTGGTAGAGACTAAAAACAGAGCTAAAAGAGAGTAAATGTTGGATTAACATTCATCAGGTGGAAACAACACAACTCCAAATGAATGCTCTGTAACTGCTCAATGTGTAAATAAGCGATGGACTAATGAAATGTACATGTACACTTAAATCTACTAATTGCTGTCCACCACTGCAAGCAGATAAAGACAACTGCCCAGCTTCTTTGGCAAGTATGGTGGTCATCATGATAAATGTTGACTTGACTTTGTTCTCCTTTGCTGTTTCCTTGAACAGAAGACAAAACAAAAACAAAAAGGTGAGTGGTTCACTTTGCAGTCTGACTCTTGTTTTGCCTGTAGCTGTGTGTTATTGGCTCCTAATGAGCTCAGACTGAACTGCCACCCTTTATCTTTCAGAACCAAGTCTTACAACCCTCCTCCTCCCCCCCCCCCTCCCATCCGCAATGTGAGTGATCAGCGGGATTGTTATCGTATCAGGGCTTGCTTTGTTCGCTGGCTTGCCATTCAATGCTGCTGATAAGTTGCTGATAAGGTTTGTAGGAAATGATACAGGAATACAGGAAATGATTTATTTTATGTCTCTCTGCTCTCTACAGCTCAAGCACTACAAACAAGCTCAGTCCTTCATGATCTGAGGGTGGAACACTCTCTCACTTTGACTTCAAAGCATCCAAAATCAATGTACACTTATTGTGCAATGCACTGGAAAGTTACTCGTCTGACGCCTTTCTTTTGGAAGGCTGTTCACTGGTTTCTGGGATGGAGGCAGACAGACAGGTCTTCAACAACAAAGAGTTAAACAAGAATTTGCAGAAATGCTGTCACTTTCTAAGCACTAGTTCTTTATGCGTTGACAGATTGGAAGAGTTCCTACTTTCATATCTACAAACCTACACTCGAGGTCTAACTCAGCTCTTTCAAACACCATAACACATGTTTCATTATCATATTTTTCTTGAGTGTGTCAAGACATTTTTTAAGTTTGTGTTTTTAAATCTTATGTTTTCAACCCATCTCAGACTTATAGGGGCCAAGTCCCAGCTTAAGTTTGAACTCTCTTCTGCCACCTATAGGCAAATGCTGTATAGATTGCATCCTTATTGCCGTCATTTATATTTAGATGCAGAGATGTTGTTTTATATGAGGTTATTTCTTTCCTCTTTCTCATTTTTTATTTAAAAAAAACCCCAAAAATATTTGTGTGTTGATCTCATAATTGTTCTTTGTTTAATCTTCGCCTGTATAAATTCAAATAATATGAAATGAGCGACAGACGAACAGGTGTCTGCACACACTGAAAGGTGCTCTGAAAGCTTTAAAAATCTTTGATTTACTTTTTTGAGGAGTCTTCTCTCGAATCTCTTGATCAATAAAGAAAGATGAAAAAGAATTAGCACATTGGAATTGGAAAAGCATCTATGTATTTAAACAAACATCCACAAGATGAAGAAGACTGTGTTTGGATATTATAGCATCCTGCAAATTTTACAATGTCATTGAATCCTGATCACAACATATTTCATAGTCTAGCAACATGGCTGAAATATCTCAACAGCTGTTTAGTTTCTCCTCAGGATGAATTGTAACAACAATATTTTGGTTTGTGCCTAAATGCCTACAAAACTAATGACATTCAGCCTCAGCTGTACTTTGTTTATTGCAAATGCTAGCCTGCGAAACAAACATTAAAAAGTAACATCAGTAACATCAGCATTTTAGCATTGTAATCATGAGCCGCGGGTGTAGACAAACATAAAAATCTGTGTACATTCATATATATCTCTTTATAAATCCATTTTGCAAGCATGTTAGCTGGCCGCCGGTATGCTAATGCTATAAAACCACTGTGCCTCACAGAGCTGCTAGCATGACTGTAGACTCTTATTCTTATTTAATGCTCATTTTTATTACATTTATTTAATACATTCTTAACAATCGTGTAGTTGCTTTACCAGAATTTTCACAATGTTCTCCCACCTTTTCCTCCATGTTAGATTCAAGGGCAAACGTTTGCTAAGTGCCAATCAATGGTTGCTATGTGTTTATTGTAGGAAATATACTGTACTGTGTAACACATAGACAGTCTATAGTAACGCAATTATATATATAATTCACTTTGCATCTTGTTGTCTGGAGAAGACTGGTTTGCCAGTAAAACCAATAAACAAGAAACCTAGAATTTATTATTTTTTTTATTGTAATTGTATAACTTTTTCAAACAAGCAGATTTTTGAAAGTACACAGTCTGTTTCCTTTGAACAGCCAACTATTTATCAGTATTTCTCTTTTGACCACTAGATGGCACCACAGCACTGACTGTATCTGTTCACACCAGCACAGACTGTAGGCCTACAGCTACATGATGCCAGCTTTTATCCTTTATTTGTCCATGAACAGTGGCACTATTGTTCTCCTCCTTTGTACTGTTGCTCTCCTTATTGTGCTGCCCAGAAATTATATGATTTCCTGCAGCTTCACTGCGATTTCTAAGAAGATGCACTTCATTATTTAAATGTTTGACTCATGTTCATGTTAATAACGACACATTTTGGATTTCTTAACATCTGCAGTGTAACTGCTAAAATGCAGACTGTGTCAGGAATCAGTAATAGAGATCTATTCTCGTACATGGTTATAACCTTCACTAATGATTACCTTAAGTGGCTCATATTGATCTGCTAATATGGCTGTTTGGTAGCTGAAACCTTTCTGATCAACCACTCTGGCTGCGAAGCAAGGACATCGAGCTCTAAAATATGCAAATTCTGTTCCACACTCTTTGTGAAAATGGGATCTGCATTGGTTTTAGCATAATAACAATGCATTTTTGACTCTGTATAATGTTTTTATGGGTGGTATTCATGAACCCATGTCTATGTCCAAACATATCCCTCCTTCACTGCTCACCACTCTATTTGTAGGGAGTTCTGTGAAACGGACAATATATTGTGTAGTTGGCAAATGGAAAAACAAACCATCCTATGAGACATTAATCGGTTCATTTTTTTCTTTTCATTTCTTGAACAATGCATGATGGTATTTAGCTTTCAGACAGTGACCCTCAGATGTACACAAAGTACTTTTTGTCCATTGTATAGGTTATATTAAATTCCACTAGACACTTGGACAGTTGCTGTGCTAGTTTGGTATTGTTGCATTGTGTTAGTTAATGTCCAATTTTGTATAAAGTAGCTGTTTGTTGAATACTCCTATGTGCTGTAAACTAAAGATATTTTGGGTTTATATGTGTTTTTTGGTGGATACTGTATTCTGAAGTAAATGCAGCAATACCACAGTGTAAAAATATGAATTCATTAACATTTCTACTTGAGTAAAAGTACATAAATATAATCAGAACAATTTATTTATGAAGTATCAAAAGTATAAGTACTTATGCAGAATTTCAGGGTGTTAAATCTATTACATTAGTGGAATTTTAATGGAGCTGGTTGAGACCAAGCTAATTCAAAGTATTTTGTTATTTGTTGGGTAGCTCAAAGACCCTGCACACCCATGATCCACCCCCACAGGTATTTACAATTATTTTGTCTGATTAGGAAATATAGTAGCATCAAGTAAAGTAACATAAATTAGAAATACTCAAGTAAAGTACAACTACCTCAAAATGGTACTGTAGTAGAGTACCTGAGTGAATGTACCACGTTGTTTTCCAGTGAAAGCCTGTTGCCCTCCTGTCTAATTTGTTCTGGAGATGATCCTGGAACACATTCTATAGTGGACTATATTGACAGTACAGTAAAGGGAGGCAGCAGCCTCAGACATGGCGTGGGAGTTTCCCTTAACCCATTTAAATTCTTCAGTGGAAAGGAAACGTCACACATGCTAATCAGCCAACTGGACTAGTCATGTGAGCATGCAAACATGGAAAAGATTTTTGTCTGATTGGAAGTACCCAAATGACCCTAGCCACAAACACGCAGACACACAGTCATTTATTTGTGGTTTCCTTTGAGCGTCTGAACAGGCCTTCTTTATGGATGCTCGCCCTGGATTACAGCTCAAGGGGGCTGTTACATCACATTTTTGTAAATGTGTGTGTATATGCCGATAGCGACAGAGGAGAAAGAGTGTAAAAATAAGTGAGAGAGAGAGCAGCTGAGTGTGAGTAGGCGGTGGCTGTCAAACGAAATCTATGTCAGTACCACTGTTTTCTTAGATGTTAAATTAAGCCTCAAACCAGGTTTCCTCCAAGTCATCTCCTTCCTCTTCAGCCTGGTACCAAATGTGCTGCACCGGAGCCTTACCCACAATGCACTCTCTGAGCTGAGCTCCCCTGAAAACCTCCAGAAGCATCACTCATCTTTAAACAGGTGGCACAATGCACATAGCACATGGCACATGGCACATAACACCCTGAGGGATTAAGTTGCTTCTTTTCCTCATGACTTCTTTTTCTGCAAAAAATCTGTTTCTGCCAGTTTTTATTTGTGAGTTTTGTTTCTTTGTTTCTTCCTACATTGTTCTCTGCTACCCAGTTTGTAGCACATTTACAGCATTAGCAGCTCTTTGGTTAAGCAAAACTTACATCATACAGACATTGATGTATTTATTACTTGGGGAAATGGTTGTGGCAAATTGAGCAGGAAGAAGACCCCTGACACAGGGATTACCACAGGAAACGCTCTCTTCCCGCTGTAGCAGTAAGAAATAGCAACATTTAAACATTTAAACCCCACCAGACAACATCCCCTACAGTTTCATTAAATCTTTATACTGAGGCCGTCTTACAGTGCTCACACACAGTAAAGCTGTGTGTGTGTGTTTGTGCTTGAAACCCAGCAGAGAGAAAGTTTGTGCTCTCTGTGTCTTCAGTCTGAGTTGTGCTGTTATTTAGCATCGTTCACTGACAAGACTGTTATGTGTAATTACAATAGGTTTGAGGATGGTAATGGTTTTTCCACCACACATGCACGCGCACACACACACACACACGCACACACACACACACACACACACACACACACACACACACACAGCCTCCTGACATCCTGCACAAGCGATCAGTCACATCTTAAACTCCCACAGCAGCTCAAATAGGAGCAGTGTAGGCCGAGTGTTATATAGATGAAATGTTTTGTCTGTGCACGTGTGTGAGAGAGGCCGTCATTTGAAAGCATTGCATAATATCCGCATCCTGAAGGCTAAATAGGTTTGTTAATCAAACTAACAAACCTCACTCATTAGTTCTATTATCCATATTCTGTACAGTTTATTTTTGTTTCAAACTTTTTATCTCTATTTTATCTTATTTTACTTATTTTTATATTCAGATTTTATTGCATCATCACACCAAAGCAAATTCCTCTATGTGAAAATCGTACGGGCAATAAACCTGATTCTGATTCTGATTTGTTTAAAGTGGCAAGAAGCAATTTCTAACCATTAGGGGGTAGACAGCCTGCAAAACGAACACAAATACTGAGATCTGCAAGGAACTATGTTGCATGTTTCTGCTGCACTAACCTGGTTCCAGACCACAGAATTGCTTCTCACGTCTGCGATTTGTTCGGTGATTCAAAAGTGAAATTAAATGGTGGTTCAGTCTAATTTACATCCTGTGTGACCTTCACTTTGGAAGGCAGAAAGTCAAATATTAATGTGCAGCCAGAGAACCAAAACAGTGAACTATTTAGCTGCTGAAAGCCTTTCAGTGCTGCACATTTCTGGTGGTTTAAGCTCTGTGAGTAACATTTTCTCAGTACAGTCCCTTGACTCAACGTTAATAGGAAAAATGTCTTAATGTTGGTTTACATTTACAAGCAGTAAGACTCCACATACAAAAATCTTCTCTATTATCTGCAGTGTTGCCTCAAATGCAGAGAGAAGACTCAGTTTGCTAATGGTTAAAAAATGTTTTGAATATCCTGACACCAAAAGTATAACCAACCCCTCTGTATGGTGTGATAAAATGGCGCATGTATTGCATAAAGTATGCAGACTTGTCACATGTCTGCTCTGCTTCTCACTGCCCATCACTACCTAAGATCCTGTGCTGCAGTGTGCTATTTGATAAGACTGTTTAGCATTCAAGAGGAATACTCAGCACTCAAGTACTCACAGTATTATGCTTTTAACTCATTCACCCCAGAGGAGCAGAGAGAGAGAAAGGAGAGAGCGGAAAGGGAGGCAGAAACAGAAGGATCCTTATGGGAAGAGTGGAATTTCACAGGACAAAAACCCGTTATTGAATTCCTGTCATGATTCTTTGGATAATAACCACCACTATCCAGCCCCCAAGACACATTTAAAGGCTTTCACAATCCCACTCCCATCTGATTTCACTGGCTGGAAGTGTGCATACAAGCTGCTGCACTGTCCCACCACTTGCTGGATGCTACTTAACACCTCTGTACTGGATTAGACTTTCTGTCTCTTGAGCAGAGTTTAGAAAACATCACAAGGCATGATTTCACCCAGCTAATGGCTGGACAAAGTCATGCCCTGTTGAAAAAAGGAGACGAGACGTACCTGAGTGTTAAGCCTGCACTGATCGTCTGGCCACAGGAGCCATGATGAGGCCTGATTGCAGTGTGATTTGAGCATCCTCAGACCCACAGCTCATCAATATCCCTCACAGCTCAGCTCTGTAACACACTGCACTGCAGCAGGACACAGGCATTGGTGAGATGAATATTTATCAAAGCCATAAAAAGGAACAGGAAACAATTTATTCATGACAGAAAACAGGCAGAGACCAAAACTCTCCTGGCCACATTTTCAAAACAATGCCAGAGAAATGTACCGATATGAAGTCATTTGTACTCTCCCTGGTAGGACACACCTTTACCGTATGCTGCAGCCGATTTGTGACTATAAAGAGCATCAGGTTTAGCGGAGTGTCCCCTGGATTGGAATAATGGTCTCCGCTAATCTGCTGGGATTAATTAAAAATAGTCAGATAGGACTGTCCCAGTTGCCTGTACTACAGCAGAGTGACCTGGTGCCCAGCAGAACGTTCCCAAAAAATGCAAGCAAACATGAGAGTAGCAGGGAGATTTTATCCTCCCTTAGTCCATCCTAACCCAGCCTTCAGATACAACTCATCTTCCTCTTCCTTGCTCAGCCCAGTGAGCTGGATAAAGACAGGATGGGAGAAAATACCCCCCCCCCCCATCCCTCCAGCTTATTAAAACCCAGAGTCTACAGGAAGAATCCTTCATGTGGTAAAGATTTACGTAAGGAGGAGAATTTACTCAATTCTGTCCTCATTTCCGTATGCCGTACACACCAAATCCCCTTCTTTATACAACATATTTGAGTCTGGCTTTCCCCAGTATTGGGCTGGCATAGACCAACTTTTCTCTTTTCTCTGTATTTTTTCGCTCTGATTAACTGAGAGGGCGTTTTCGGAACAGACCATGTTTAATGTGCTGGCCCTGATTAGAACATGTTAAAAATACCACCACCGTGCATCCCTCCATCTACTCGATCCTGCCTTCTGCCTCCTCTTTCTGTCCACCTCTCCCACTCTGTGTGTCTGTGCTCTCCTGTTTTCTTTTAATTTCTCCTCCACACAGCTTCCCTTTGTCCCTTTCCTCCATGTACGAGGGACGGTTTTACTTCAGATGTATTTTCATCAAAAGCCTTGCAATGATTTCTTGTATTCTTTTTCATTTGTCATGCTTTGTCTGTTTTCAGCCAGAGGTCTATGTTTGATTATATCTTCGCGCTCTCTGATTACGGCCTCTTGTCTCTGTGAGTGGTGTTGCCTTCCTGGCATGCTCCCTTCCCATCAGCCAGAGTGACCTTGGCAGAATAACAGAGCCAGAGATAGTGACAAATTCAAGAAAGTCTTATCTGGTTGCAAATGAAAAAAGATTAAGGATCAGAAATACTGATAAAAACAACATGTTTGTTATGGTTTTGGGAACACTTTGTAATAAGTGCTCATGATGGTTTAATGCGGAAAGCATAATGAATTATTGTTGCTCACAAATGATAAAGCTACTATGAGATTATGTGATTAGCTAACACTTCCATTCAGTTCAATTCAGTTTTATTTATATAGCGCCATATAACAAAGTCATCTCAGGGCACTTTTCATATAAAGCAGGTCTAGACCAACTCTTTATTTACAGAGATGCAACAATTCCCACCATGAGCAGCACTATGCGACAGTGGCAAGGAAAAACTCCCCTTTAACAGGCAGAAAGCTCGAGCAGAACCAGACTCTGGGTGTGCGGTCATTTACCTCGACCGGTTGGGTTGAGGGGGAGCAGAGTGAGAGAGAGTGAGAGAGCAGGAGGAAAGAGAACACACAGCAGCACAGTACATTTCCACAAAGAGATGTAAAGCAATAGGAGTAGTAATGGTATTGATGTTAATAGTAATAAAAATAATGCTAGTAGCATTATAATAAGAGGGGGGCAGCAAATGGCTGCAACCACAGATCCAGACTCTACAACTCCGGAGGCAGAAAGCAACAGAAGGAGAGAGAGAGAGAGGAGAGAAAGGGAAGCAGTTGAGTTAATAACAACCATTAATGAGATAAAGGTACGTACAGATGAAGAGGAGGAGAGAGGAGCTTGGTGCATCACGGGAAGTCTCCCGGCAGTCTCGGCCTATAGCAGTATAACTAAGGGGGGGTTCAGGGCTCACCGGAGTCAGCCCTGCTATGTTTTATCAAAGAGGAAAAGTCTTAAGCATCCTCATAAATGTGAGGAGGGAGTCTGTCTCCCGTACACAGACTGGGAGCTGGTTCCACAAGAGAGAAGCTTGATAGCTGAAGGCTCTAGCTCCCATTCTACTTTTAGAGACTCAAGGAACCACAAGGAGCCCTGCATTCTGGGAGCGCAACGCTCTAGTTGGGTAATAGGGTACTATAAGCTCTTTAACATATGATGGTGCCTGACGATTAAAGCCTTTGTAGGAAAGGAGAGGGATTTTAAATTCTATTCTGGATTTTATAGGGAGTCAGTGTAGAAAAGCTACTGGTTCTTGTCAGTAAACGTGCCGCAGCATTTTGGATCAACTTGAGAGTTTTAAGGAACTTAAATACAGCAGCCTGATAGTAGGGAGTTGCAATAGTCCTGCCTAGACATAACAGAGGCAGGGACTAGTTTGTCTGTATCTTTTGAGACAGGGTGTGCCTGATTTTTGCAATGTAAGGTGAAAAAAGGCAAACTTCAAAGGCCTTGAGGTTTGTCTTATATGGGAGTTAAAGGACATATTCTGATGAAAGATAACCCCAAGAATCCTTACAGTGATGCTGGAGGCCAGGGCAATGCCACCTAGAGAAACTATATCTTTAGATAATGTGTTTCGGATGTGTTTGGATCCAAGTGATTACTTCAGTTTTGTCCGAGTTTAACATTAGAAAATTGCAGATCATCCAGGTTTTTATGTCCTTGAGGCACACTTGAAGTTTAACTAATGGAGTGGTTCATTCATCATTAACATGTACAAACTGATATTGATCTGATAAATAGGACTTAAACCAGCTGAGTGCTGTGCCTTTAATGCCAATTAAATGTTCCAGTCTTTGTAACAGAATGTGATGGCCAATGATATCGAATGCAGCACTAAGATCTAACAAGACAAATACAGAGACAAGTATTTTATCTGATACAATTAGAAGGTCATTTGCAACTTTCACCCGTGCTGTCTCCGTGCTATGGTGCACTCTAAATCCTCAAACAACTTATTGTTGTGTGTGAAGTCACACAACTGATTGGTGACTGCTTTCTCTAGGATCTTAGAGAGAAAAGGAGGGTTAGATATAGGTCTATAGTTTGATAACACCCATGGATCAAAAGTGGGCTTTTTAAGAAGAAGTTTAATTACAGGTGCTTTAAAGGCACATAGCCTTTTAATAAGGGCAGATCGATCGAGTAAAGAAGTGCTAACTAATGGTAAAACGTCTTTTAGCAGCCTAGTTGGGACAGTGTCCAAGAGACACGTTACTGCCTTAGATGAAGAAATCATCATCAAGTTAGTTAATGAATGTTGATGAGAGAAAAACAGTCCAAATGTATATCAGGTTTTACAGTTGTTTCCAGCATTCACTTATTGGATAATCAGTTAATAATGTTAATTCACAGTTACTAAAAGGTCATTTTAGAGCCATGCATTTAATCAACCTCTCTGAAAGCAGAACAATTATTATAGGAAAATGAAGCTGTTTTTATTCAAACATATCAAAATGAATGTATGATGTAACTGTGAGTTACCAATCATAAATTGACAATCCATTTAGTGTTAACTAACCACATAAACTCATAGCAACCTGATCGTTTCTGAATGGTGAGCAAGAGGAACTGATACTGCATTAATTCATGCATTAAATCATCAAGAATCAATACTAGGCATTGCTTAAGCATGTGTTTTGTACCCTTATTACAAAGTGTCAATGATCAAAGTATTTTTTCATGTCGAGTTATTACTATTTTACCCTACATAGACAATATGAGACACACAGTTTTTATATTCAGACAAGAGTCTTTTTGGGGGATTTGTGCTCCCTGGTTTATTCACTAAATTTAATATTATTTTCATCTTGTCATGCATGCTTGCAGACCCCCCTCCCCTTCATAATATACGAGCATACGGGTAGAGAATAGATAGCTAGCCCTTGGGCAGAGCATTTGGCACTGTCTTCAAGAATATCAGTGAGATTTGGTGCCTCTCTTCCCCTGTCTCTCTTGCTGATTGTGCTTCCAGACTTCAGATTTCTCTGCAGTGCAGGCAGAAATCCATTGAACCAAGGACAATATTAGAACTGTGTGTTATGCTACAAACCGTGTTACAGGAGGGAAGGAGAGTGAGAAAATTTATGTTTGCCCAGAGGAATTACATTCTTCCCCTCTCACTGTACCTGCTATTCATCCGGAGAAGAAAAAAAAGTAATGAATATGACATTGCATGTGTGAGGTTATCAGCTGCACGGTGCACATTCTGCAAACTGCGGATGAACTGCAACTGACTGTGTGCCTTCAGGTAATAAAGCTTCTATTGTGTGCAGGTGCATGCTGCAGGTTAGATGCACGCAAGCCCAAAAGATGGAGATAAGGGAGTTTAGAGTTCTTGAAAAGCATCTGCTGTTGAGTCGAAAGGAAAGCAAACACTGATCATTGATTGATTGTTTCCTGTTACTTTTTTACAAGGAATTGCTTTTGAGAATCAATACGCATGCAGTATGATATCATGTAACTTTTGATATTACCAGAAGTCTGTGTAACAGATGTACAGTGGGTAAGATTAATGAACAGATTGACATTTTGTTAAATATTAAAGCCGATTGTTAGATGAGAAGACCACTCTCACGTTTATCTGTTGATAGCTATATGAAGCTACAGCCAGCAGCTGGTTATCTTATAAGCACAAACAGGGGGAATCTGCCTACCAGCACCTCTAAAGCTCACTAATTAACAGGTTATCTCACATATGTTTAATCCGTACAAAAAAGAGTAAAACTTACAATTTTAGGGGGGTTATGTGGTGCACTCTGCAAGATGATTTTCATAGCAAACTCAAATTAATGCAAATATGTCTGTGTCGAAAAAAGAAAATTCTATTACTGCCAAGCGTTTTCCATCGCTTTGCATGATGCAAAGTATAGTACTTGTACTAACCAGTATTTGCACTAACTGACACAGACTGAGAAGGACTGATTGAGGGACGGTCAGAGATCATGTGAGGACAGAAGAGATGGTCACAGAGGTTCAAACCCACAGGGAAGCCATTCAGAAGGAAGTCTTGCTCTCACTGTAAATGGAAGTCATTTGTCATCCTTTCATTGCAGATATAAGTTATCAAAAATTCCCCCTTTTCTCCTCCCTCCATCTGTCATGTCCGTCTCGCTGCATCTATCATTCACTGTCACTGCCTGCCTCTGACTCCACGTGTATCAGTTGTTCCACTATTCCTCCTCATTTCAGTGTGAGTGTTTTCTACATTCTTTCTATTGTTATTAGTGCTCATGAGTGAATTCAGTGTTGTTTGCTTGCCCATTAGAAATACTCTGATGTTAAGACACAGAATATTTATGGATAAATGTGGCCCTTCTCCCTGCGCTCAGACTCCCTTGCAATGGTTATTTTCATTATTGTTTGATCTGTCAAATTCTTTGGATTAATCACTAAAACATTTAGTATGTAAACTGTAAGGGTGTAACCATGGGAAAGACATGGGGGGGGGGGGTCCAAATGAGAGCCTTCCCCCCTGAATTCTTTTAAAAAGTGTATTCCTCACAATTCTATGATAGATGATAGAAGATTTGCACATTTAGAACATTGACTTGAGGACTGCATTGATCATTTGAATTCCCATTTAAAGGAATAGTCTGTGATTTCTCTGATAGTGGCTGCCCCTCCACTTCTTTTTGTTTTGGTCAGTTACTTACTGTTACTATTCTGTTTATCAAGCTAAAAGAAGCAACTTTTTCCAAACCTGCTTTTGTGTCAAGAAGACACTTTGCTCATTTTTGCTTGTCGTCAGCTGTTTAATATTTCATGGGAAAATGGGTGTTGTCCATCCGTGTCTTAATCTGATGAAGATAAGAGTAATGCTCTCCATGTAACCACAATCATTCACGCACAAGATGCATTTACCTGTAGTGCCTTACTAAGCTACGTATTTAGCTAGATACTTACACTTACTGTCTATGTGCTCTGCTAAGTTCCACTTTCTCACCTGATCTTCTGTATCTCCAGAGAATGTCCCTGTATGGACATTATATTACCTAAAAAATAAAATGCAGATTGGTACTTTCTCAGTATTGGGGGTGACATGACCCTCCCCCCCAAGAATGCGTGGTTATGCCCTAGATAAAACGTCAGAAAATAGTAATCAAGACTGAGAGACTAGAGCAGAATAACAGGGCCAGTACTTTTCAAAGCAGACAATGTTGGGGGCCGGACTGTCAAATGTATATTTGTCCCACACACACAAACACACATTCACACACACACACACACACACACACACACTACAGCAGATTTTTATGAGCTACAGCAAACTTTCTGCTGATCAGTGTCCTTTCTGAACAGGACGTTTCATAACTTCCACTCTGCGATTGAGAACCTGATAATGTTCAGAAAAATACTGGTGGATTATCTTGTAAGTGAACTGTGAAAAAGTACATGCAGGCAAAGAGACACAAATAGGGGGAGGGAGAATGACCAAAAAGGAAATGTTTTAAAGTTAAAGCACGGCAGTAGTGCACTGACTTGTGGTTTGGTGGGTTCGCTGCTGCAGATGAGCTGGACCATAAGGTCATGTTTTTCACCATGCTATAATGCTTATTCAGCCTTCTTCCTGTGGTCTGTAGGAGTATCAGAGACAGCAGCCAGGCCTTAAGGGAATGTTCATTTCATCCAGCTGCTCTTTCATGTCACTGAACTCATCTCAGCAGCTAAAGTCTCTGAATCCCCACAGAGTTCTTCTGTTTTTATCGAGGTTAAAGAGCACAGACACAAAACACAGCTGAGTATCCAGGTCTTGAGTCTTTCAGTTGCATATATTAGCCAAAGGAATCCCTGGGGGGCACTTATGTAGTGCAAGATCGACGCCAGTGTGTACAACCTCACCAACACTTTTAGTAAATTAAACCAGTTCATGATCCTCTTGAATATTTTTGCAGAAGAAGTGAAATTGATGTTGAAAAGACTTAACCAGTGAAAAGATGCTACGAGATAAATGTGCCGTTAAAACATTTCTGTTTTTTGTTAGTTCTATGATGACTTTGTTGTATCTGAGAAGTCTGTTGTTTAAGTAACACTGCTTGAAACAAGGACTCATCTGAGCACTCTCAGCTCCCAACTGGTCACAGATGGGTTTACACAGTTTTGCTATTTACTTGAATGCAACGCTGTCACTGTAAATTCAACTCTTTTTAATGTTTCTCTCATGAAGTCACTCGAGTGCACTTCAATGCATCCCTCTTTTAGATGGCTGCAATATGTGAGTGGCTTCCTACTGTCTGTGAGTGATACACAGAGAGGAAACCAACCCTGACTCACAGAGAAACAACAGTAATATCTTAAAAAAAATTTTTTTATACACATTACAACCAATTATACTTTTCTTTGTGCAATCAGTCGACGTGTAAGTATTAACCTTCTAAAGGTGAAACGGAAATTTTATTGCTTGCTTCAGAGGCCAAAATAGATTAATTATTGACAAATGTTGTTGGATCAAATAAAGTTTTACAACTCACACGTCAACCAATAGAAAGCAAAAGCAGACTACAGTTAAGTCATGCCTTTGTGCCTCCCAACCAGGGTGCACTATTACTACTAATATTGACAATGCAATCAATTTTGTGCTGATAGACTCCTGACCAAAACCTAACCCTAAAATGAGAGAGAGCATAGCACTTTAGTTTCAGCTTAACTTCACCGTTGCTCATGGAATTGACTTGAAATTCCCTTTTGTTTACACGTCCTGTCATTTTATGCGCCTACACGATCACTCAGATCATTCACTGTGGGTTTGTTAGATGTTCACAAATTAGAAATGCAGCTTTATTCAGCTCTGCTCCCAAACTGTGAAGTTACAGTATTTTATGCAGTCAGCTTATATATATGTCAATCAGGCACCTTCAATCTTGCGAAACAATAACCACTCATAGTGTCAGCAGCATTATTAAACTTTTTTATGGCTGTGTTTAGGCACTGGCAGCACTTAATGACAGGGAAAGATTGTAGTCTGGTTTAATACAGAAAGTCTGCATGTGTCTAACATTTAACTTTTCCGCAAGCTTAACCAAAGTGCATTTCCTGCCTAAACCCACCACAGCATTCAGCCCAACTCTGGTGAGGTACATAAATGTAGTTAAAAAAGTTTCCACGGGCAGAGATTATTATGTTTGATATTCTTATATTTATTCCATTGTTAATATAAAAAAATGGATTAGAGCAGCTTTAACTGTTTACTTGATCCTGTTTATCTTGTTCCTTCATTGCAAAGAACTTTGAACAGCATTTAGAATAACAGTATATAAACAGTGTATTTGTTTCATTTTAAAATACTTATCCATTTCTTTGTATTGAGTATAGACCGATGTCGACTCAGGGGGTGAAGAGCATCTCTGTCTCTGTCAGTGCTCTCTTTCCTTTCTTCTTCTTCACTTTTTCTTATGCTGGAGACTCTCCTAACCAGCCCCTGTTTTGCTGCTGCCTTCTTTTTGCATCCAAAGTAGTCCAGCCAAGCATGAGATTGTTGCATAAATGTTATCTCACATACGGGTGAACTTTTAGGCATCATGCCAGGCAAACGCTTCAGCTAAAAGCCCTGAATGGATCTGTGATGATCCATGTCCACCCCCCCCACACACACACACACACCCCATCCCACTTAGATGAGTACGCAGAAAGACCTTCTCATTCCAGGCACCTAATGGCCACCTCTCGGCAGCCTGAAGCATGAGGTCACAGAGGATCTGGGAAAAAATGTATATAAGCAAGCTGCCGACTTACTGTAGCTGTCGGGGAAATATTTTGGGAATATATTTCCAAATGTCAGTTTTCCACTACGCACAGTGTGTGTCACTGCAAAGCCTGAATCAATCCTGAGAGATAAATTGAGAAATGCAGGGGGATGCAGCAAACTCCTACATGGTTAAGAAAGTTTTTTTAATGCTATACATAGGTGACATGATTTTGGTCAGGGATGTCAGTAGCATTGTATTATAAGACATAAATTGTGAGCTACAATACCAGATCATAAACATTATTAGTTGTAAGTTATAGCAGTACATTTTTTCTTATATCTATTTTTAAATAGTTTCAAACTCTATTCAGGAGAGAAAAATACCTTAAAGGGTAAGGGTAATGACATTTTACAGTTTTTACTGTCAATAAATCCCATGAGAAGACAAAACACTATAATGAATTGATCCTTCTAAGTATTGACTGTGTAGATAAAGCCTGATATGACTTCAGCATGTTAAAACGGTCAGCATTGTTAGCATGTTGCACCACGCTGGCTACGCACAGCCTCGCAGAGCGGCTTGCATGACTGTTACTGTAGACGCTTGTTCACACATTACTGATCAGAGTTCATTTACACAGCAAAAGAATAGATCATGCAGCGCCTTAAAGGCGTGCTGTTGCCACAACATGAATCTCAATGATGGAGGTATGTGAGGTCGGAGTGCATGTTGAGATGTCATAATGAGCATCATGCATTTTTCATCCATTTAGAATGAATGGGGGCGGCTGTGGCTGAGGGGGTAGTGCGGTCGTCCATTAACCCCAGGGTTGGTGGTTCGATCCCAGCTCCCGCTGTCCGCATGTCGAAGTGTCCCTGGGCAAGACACCGAACCCCG
>JAVQJF010079285.1:0-41568 GCA_036023855.1 Gadopsis marmoratus | reverse complement strand
CCCCCCCCGTGCCTGCTCTCTCTGGAAAGATGGGGTGAATGGTCAAGAAAAGTAGCTGCGAGGATGAGTTACATTCTACAGACTACAGACGAAACACTATCTAAATTCATCCAATACATGGTGTACCCTCCAAAGCACCCTCGTTTGACACATTTGGATAATAAGAGCAGTGACAATCAGCTACATTAGATGACCTTCCCGACTTAACAACCTTATTTTAGAAAAGCCTTTAATCATCACGGCATCATTAGTGCTTGAATATCCTCCTGGCTCTCTCAGTTCTGCCCCTCCTGTTTTGTCCAGTATGTACCCTGCCTGTGACGTCTGTCTGTTCTTGCATCGCAGGGAGCCGATGGTGTACGCGGCCTTAAGGGAACCAAGGGAGAAAAGGTAAAAGAGAGCTCACGCCGTTGCCAGAGAAAGTCCAAGAAAGTGACTGCGTGAAAGGAAGACCCTCAGAGAAATTGTAGTATTTGTATGAATTATGCTGAACGTTAATGGTGATGATGATGATGATAGTAGTAGTAGTGTTCTTGCATGAAATGTTTGCTGCTAATGATAATCCCGATGCAGTCCTGTAAAACTGAAATGAATTTTGCTGGTGCAGAAGAAATAAAAGGCGATCAAGAGTTTCTATGGCAACAGGGGATCTTGCCAAGACTACACATCTGTGGGTGTATGGGTGTGCTTGTCTTTGAGTGTGTGTGTGTGTGTGAATACAACACAATGGTTTCCACATCTGTATTATCCCATTCGTTCTCCCTTATTGCATCCTCACCTCTCTGTTTCTTGCCAGGGAGAAGACGGCTTCCCCGGCTTCAAGGGAGATATGGGTCTCAAGGGCGACAGGGTGAGGCTTCCTTCTTTGTGTTGTACTCTGAAGTACGTGTCAGTCACATGCTGAGTGCTGGAAACACCATTCAAATGAATTAAACTCATTTCACAACTGTAATTTCTGCAGTCAAAATTAGTTTTGTTGGGGATGCCCTTTACCTGGAGCAAGTGAAAACTACTCCTGACATGTTGGCCTGGTCTAAGACTCTGTGACTGCTATGGAATTGTGGTTAATGAGCAAACATACGGTGTTGTCCCTATTGCCAGCCGTTGGTGTGTGCATGCGTGCAGCTACCAATTCCTTTTCTATTCCCTTTGCCGGTCTCCAGTCGGTCTGAACAACTTTAGGAGGAAAGACCAAGTTTGACAGGTGTGCCAAGGAACAGCTTCCTTCTCCAAAGTGCATTAGGGATTTTACAGTGTCAAGTAGTAGCAAAACCATCTTTTGCAGTGAGACACATAGCTCGCACTAGCTCGTGCTTCAAACATCAAACCCCCAGTCCCTGACCAGGATGTCTATAGTCGAGTACAGAAAGGAAGGAGAAATCAATGGCACTTTAAACCCCTTCAAACCCAAGAGAGAGACATGGAGCTCCAGCCTGTTTTCCTCTGGAGATGTAGCAGATCCAGATGAAAGCAAGGATTTGAGGAGGCCCTCTGCTCTGGTTGAGACACACATGGACTAGAATCTAAATGACTCACTTGACTCACAAGCATGGCTATGAAAAGTGTGTGTGCGTGTGCTCAATTTAAAATGTTCTCTTTTATGTGCTTGTAAGTGTGAGTCAAGTACAGTTTTCTTGATGCCGTTTAATGTGTACACTGCAGCTCTGCACAAGCCTTTAACTAGATACCTTTCACACACCACTGGGTCTCAGCTGCAGCGACTGATTATCAGAGTACTTTGTACTCTGTCATTTTGTGTGTGTGTGTGTGTGTGAGGGGCAGACGGCAAGGGAATATAGCCTTACTTGACTTATGTATTTTTTTTTAAAAGGCGACCCAAATTGCCCAGAATGGAAAACCCAGAAAAATCTATTATCTGGTTGTTCTCATGGCACAAATGAAAGTGAAGGTGTTGCAAAGGAGTCTAATACAGTATGAATAATTTCTTTCTTAATGTGACAGGCGACCATATTTATGCCCCTGCTGTTAACACGAGCAAACAACCCTACAACTGTCATCAGATTCTGATTCAAATGTCGCTAAATCCCGATTGGTGGATGGAAAGGATTGACCCCGCCCACTTCAAACCAGTAATGGTTCAGGGTTACAAAAAAACAAATACAGAAGTGTCTCATGTGAAATAAGCAAAACTGTTGCCAGAATATTTTGTATTCATGTAGGACCCTGTTGCTCTCAGTAAGAAGCTCTATGAGTGAATAGGTTTTCCGGGGCTTTTAGAGGTACCCTGTGGGCTTTTAAAACACTAGTGGCGTTACGGAGCAGTGTTTTGATGAGAGTTTCCAGGTTGACTTGCATGAGGGCCTGCATAAATGGCCAGTATAAGATAAATAATGATCTTCTTTTTTTTAACTGTGAATCATGCAAATCTATTCTAGTGGGGTCTCCGACTAAAAATATAAAGCTGGAAATGAAATGGTAAATTTGTGCTTTCCAGGGAGAGCTTGGATCGGCAGGACCCAGAGGAGAAGATGGTCCCGAGGGACCAAAGGGTCGCTCAGGGCTCCCAGGAGATGCTGGTCCTCTTGGCCCAAGCGGTGAGAAGGTAAGGGCCTTTTTGTCAGTTTGGCTCCTGCAAGCAAAACGCTAATATCCCACAGATAACGTGTCCCCTGCCTACATTTTGCACTGACTGAAAACTGATTTTGTATCATCATTCGTGTTTGATCTAGGATGAGAGCTCAGTAGGGCTTAACAAAGAAAATTGTTTTTCCAATCGTTCTTTTCTGAACAGCAACTGATGTTGCATTGCTGCTGATCTTGAACCAGCTGGGAGCCTAAAACGGATTCAGTTCTTAACATTCTTTATTGTTAAATTGAAGAGTGGGTAAGCTTTTGCTGTCGTTACTCCAGCCACCTTTGTGATAATAAAACAACAACATTCTTTTCTAGAGGATGCAGCCTCTTAAAGGCTTTAAAATGGGCTTGAACAGATGTTGAGGATCATTGAGACTGTGCTAACAACCTCGTGCACAATTTGACTTGGCAAGTCATTAGCCAAGACTGTGGTTCAACACTGCACATGTTTATTACCTTTAGAGCTTTCTCCTTATAGTGAAGTGCTTGTTCTGAATTGGATGTGTACACATATTTGCATTACGGTGGCAACGCTGCATTGTAGATGTAGACACTGTATCAGGATCGCAGGAGGTAACATCTGACTCATTTCCATATTTAATTAGAGCCTGTGCAGCAGCCAACATTTCAACATTCAAACAGTGAGCAGCCTCTAATACATGCTGCTGTGTTCAGCAGGTGCTTGTTCATATTTTATTGCAGCTTTACAACTAGAATAAGACTGCTATACTATTTGTTTATATTCGCAAGCAGTCTGCTTGTCTTGCATTCAGGCTGGCAAAATACCCATTTGGAGATCAACGCCGTGTCGAGATTCTACTGACAATTTTATTCTTTTGTCTGTATTGATAACCCATAAAAATACTATTTATTTCATGTACAAAGTCGCATTAATGCTAAGTGCCTCATATATTTAATGTTCGTCACAGGCATCATGAAGTATAGATCTGAATGCATTTAGGAGGATATGCTGTTGAGTTGCATTTTTGGAGGTTGGACCCATACTAGAGACTAAAAGTCAGGATATCTGTGTCTCTTCTGAATCCATTTTGACCAGTGTGGTTTTCAATCCGTCTCTAATGAGCCCCCAAACCTTATGTAATACTAAATGGCTAGAATGACATTTCAAGTGAATCCAAAATCAAATTTGACTTTTCTCATTTACAGGGTAAACTTGGAGTTCCCGGGTTGCCAGGGTACCCCGGAAGACAAGGACCAAAGGTATTTGCACACATACATATATTGCTAAACAATATTGTCATTAGTTTATGGAGTATATAACTAAAAGCCTAATGATAAGGGACACAATTTATTCAGTAAAGTGTCACTACACACATGATTTTTTTCTGTGCGTATTTGAAAGGGAATGAAAAATGCACACTGCACATGTGCATGTGAAGGCTGCTTTGCTGAACGTTTGACGGCTCATCCTTTAGCCTCTCCGAGGCAAAGCCGCAGCCTGACAACTGGACGTGCTTGATGCTCCCTGATCAAAGAGCCGGGGGGGTTTGAATATGCCTTTTGGTGTCAGCCCTCAGCTCCTGATACGAGGACAATAAAACACTACTTTTATTTATGGTGCACTTAACCTCCCGTTGCATTTAATATGCTAGGGATGTCTCAGGGAATAAACAAATGATATAAGATTCAAGGTTTGTCTCTCAACTGATTAATTGCTCTCTTTGTCCAACACAGGGATCTCAGGGTTTCCAAGGTTTCCCTGGTGCCAATGGAGAGAAAGGAACTCGGGTATGTCAGATAGACTCCTTATTATTCTTCTCATTCCTACAAGGGTTGGATCAATACTGGCGTAGTGCTGGAGACAGGCTCCTGTCCCTGCTCCAGATTTATCAACCTAGCGGAAGCTGTGTGGCTCTAAAGTAAAGATTTTTACCAAGGACAGGAAGACAATTGCATTTCTTCTTCATTACCATTTACACAACTCATTTCGAACAACCAAAAGCACTGTTTATCACTTTGTGGTACATTTTCTTTGCTTCATGGATGGGCCATTACCGCGAGAGCAATGGTTTTTCACCACGAGTGGAGCAAGGCACATAAAGCTTTCCATCTTTTACAAAACATTTGTGAAGTTTATGAGACCGAGCGCCCAGACAAAAATGGATAATAGGACCATTAATGTGGTTTCACGGTACTTGTTTCAAACTTAGAAGCCGCACAAAATATATTATTATGTTCCTCATTAAAGTTGTATGCCGCCCCTGTAATTGTAGTAGTGCTTTAAAATCACTAGATTGTGCATTATTGTTTATTTAAATGTCCTATTCTGATGTAGTAATGGATCTAATGTAAGTGATGAGAATGCTTTATGGTAATTACGAAACAAGTAATTCCTAATTAATGATAGCCGACGATGATCTCAGAGCTCGTTACTTTTGAAACGTGTTCAGCTGCTACTGTCCGTGGGCATTAGATCCATTCTTCTGGAGGATGCAGCCTCTTCATGATGCCACCCCTTTGATCATTGTGTGTGTCCTTCGTGTCCACAGGGAACAGCAGGGAAGTCTGGCCCACGCGGACAGAGAGGACCAACGGTTAGTCTTACTCAGCAGACTCGTGCTTATGTACAGATGGCAAGGCTTGGCACCTGAGCGAAAGTGGAGGTTCAACCTGGGCAACGCTTGAGGGGGAACCCAACATTTTCAGGTCACACATATTTCTTAGGATCCTTCCTGTGATTATAAGTCACTTTGTCTTTTCCTCAAGGGCCCTCGAGGAGAGAGGGGACCAAGAGGCCAAACAGGAAAAGCTGGACCAAAGGTGCGTAAAATATTCCACTTTTCACTTTCTGGCATATATTGTGGTTCACCATTTACCTCCTTCTTGTGTCTTTCAGGGTAACTCAGGAAATGACGGCCCACCAGGACCTCTCGGTGAGCGGGTACGTACCACCACGCTGTCATCAAGGGTCATTTTATTCTCACAACGTGTTTCAGCTTCCGTAGGAAGGCAACTGATTGTTGACTAGGAATCATTTGTTTTTGCTTTTTTCAGGGTCTGCCAGGACCTCAGGGACCAACAGGTTTCCTGGGACCAAAGGGTCCTCCTGTGAGTCCAAACTCATGCACCATGCACCACTCTGTGTACAAAAACATCACGCCTTTACTCTCTGTCATTCTGTACTCTTCCATTCATAGATTTGTATGTATTCCCCAGGGACCTGCAGGGAAAGACGGACTGCCTGGACATCCTGGACAGAGAGGAGAGACTGTGAGCAAACTTGTCTGATTACTCAGCTGTTCATGTGTATTCCGCAGAGTCGCTTGTGTGACAATTCTGTTTTGTTTTTTTTTTCACATGCGCAGGGTTTCCAAGGCAAGACCGGCCCCCCTGGTCCTCCAGGCGTGGTTGGACCTCAGGTGAGTCACAGTCACTGACCATCTCGCTGCCTTACATTTATTGTCAGTTATGGTTTATACTTTTATATTCACTGTGTTTTTTTGTGCAGAGACAAATCTCCGTTAAGTGCTGCAAAATAAAGAAATACAACTATTTGTATTAATCTCAAAGTGTTTTTAAAGTTACACTCTGACTTGTAGAAGTCCAACATGTGCGTGCACAAACAGCCAACTGGCAGAA
The DNA here is from genome assembly GCA_036023855.1 of Gadopsis marmoratus. NCBI lineage: Eukaryota > Metazoa > Chordata > Actinopteri > Centrarchiformes > Percichthyidae > Gadopsis > Gadopsis marmoratus. The sequence continues at coordinate 35,373 of JAVQJF010079285.1, read as the reverse complement.
ACCTGTATGTGATCATTAAAAGGTGCACTAGTTACCTGAACATTGGATTTATCCTCATACCTATATCTCACGAGCCATGGCTTAAGTGTTGTTTATCCTCTTTCATATTAGCATTGGGCTCTTCATCCATTATGCATAAACGTTTAACAGACTTTCCCTCCCAGCCGCTCTGCTAATGCCAGCTGAGAGCATTGATGATAACGGAGCTGTATGTGGCCTAAATGACTAGTAGGCCTCCCACACAGCAAATGCTCAGCTTCTCCACACTGTGTTTTGTAATAGATGGAGAGATTGTAACATCTTTTTTGTATTAAATTGCTGATTTTGCTCACAGCGTTCCACTCACTGTAGTTTCTCTCCTTCACACCTCCTCTGCAAATGGGTTTTGTGCTGTAGTGTCTGTGATTTTATTTTATTTTTTTCACAATTGTAGGGACCAACAGGTGAGACTGGACCAATGGGAGATCGGGGCCACCCTGGACCCCCAGGCCCACCTGGTGAGCAGGGTCTACCGGGAGCTGCAGGGAAAGAAGGAGCCAAGGTGAATCCTGAATCTCTATTTAATATATTTTTTAGCACCCTATCAGCGTAATACAATACCGTAATAACAATGCTCGTTGTTTTCCATCCCATCTCGAGTTTTTGTTATGTACAATGATTTAACTGCACTCACCTGAGTGTAATTTGGAACATACAATCAAACAAGACACTGAATTATCAGGATAATTGGCATTGTGCTTTGACCTACAGGGTGATCCTGGTCCTGCTGGCCCAGCAGGTAAGGATGGCCCTCCTGGCCCAAGAGGTTTCCCTGGAGAGCGAGGTCTGCCTGGCCCCGTGGTTAGTATTACCTTCTGCTCAGTACAATAGCATCACACAAATTCAATATATCTCACAGCTTGGTTATTGCATAATAGTTCTGGGCTATTAAATTGCTGCAAGACTGTGGTGAACTTCAAGAATCAGACATGATATCAGATCCCTGAGTGGGCTTCAGAAGAGGAACAGTGTGCTCTAGGCTGTTTATTTTTGTCAATTTTTTTTTTTCATTCTAACTTGACAAAGTGTTTCGGTAGTTATGCAAGTCATACTAATTTGTTACAGCAACGTTGTTAGGCAGATATCATTGGCAGAAACAGATTTTCGTTTAACTCTTAAGATGCAGAACTTATGTGATACACCTGTCCTTTTGTAATGAAAAAGGATGTTCGCAGCAGTTTCGGTAAATAACTGTCCTCCCCATCTGCTCTCAGCCTCCACTTTGGGGACTATAGGAGGCTTTCCATCTCACAGATGGGGGGTCCAGTGTCAGGCAGGAAGTGTGCTTCCCCAACAGATGTGTTTGTTTTCTGAAGCCTTCGTTTTATTTCGTTCTGCAGGGGGCCCATGGCCTGAAAGGGAATGAGGGTCCTCACGGCCCACCTGGCCCTGCTGTGAGTACAATTTACTGCATCTGCATCCTCAGTTTGTCACTCTCATTCTCTCACTCTCCCTCTCACCTTCCGTATTCTGTCTCCATCTCTGCGAATTGCTTTCATGGCAAAGTTCCCACCCTCAATTGTTCCAGGCTCTTACATAATACTATAATGACATGCACAGTTTGCTCCTTACATAAGCGAAGTTTGACCTATTTGGTAGAGTAGATGTGCTGTATAGTACGATTTTGTTGCAGTGTTAAAACTTTGATATCTTTGATATTTTCGCTGAGTTATTCTGATCGCTAACATTTCTGTTCGCTGGTGCTGTAGGGTTCTCCTGGTGAGCGTGGACCTGCTGGCCCAGCTGGACCTACAGGCCTGCCTGGACGTCCTGGCCCCCAGGGACCTCCAGGCCCTTCTGGAGAGAAAGGTGGACCGGTAAGAACATTATATTATAGAGATTTCTGCGGCATACAGAAAAACAGCAAATTTCACAGGTTACACATGACTGACAACATGGTGTATCATGAAAAAAAATAGGGAGAGAAAGGACCTCAAGGCCCAGCTGGAAGAGATGGTATTCAGGGACCTGTGGGTCTGCCAGGACCTGGAGGACCTCCAGGACCACCTGGAGAGGACGGAGACAAGGTGAGTTAATTTTCATGTTTTGAAGTCAAGTGAAGAGAAATATAATGAAATTCAGTAAAGCTGCACAAAGCTTTAATTTGAGCACCCTGCATTTCACACACACGTTAATATACAGAACATGCACACTTACCACCTTACAAAGGCACTAAACTTTACAGTTGAGATCTAAGCCAGATATCCTCTCTTGTTTTTTCCCTGTGACCTTAAACGCTCCAAGGGGAATTTGTCTAGCAGCGTTTGCGTCGATTAACAGATCTTTAAAGGCGAATCTGCCTTGTTTCAGCTTTGTACCCCTCTATACAAACAGACAGAGGAGAGGGAGGAATTATGTGGCAGCGACAGGATGTGTGAAAGTGACCCGTTAGTATTCAGAAGCAGGAACAACTCCCCATCCCCTCTAGAAACATTTGCAGGAAGATCAGCCACGGAGATACTGAGAGGATAATTCCTTATCCTTTGAAGAATGCCTCAGTTCTTAACTGGCCTTACAATGGTCCCCGCGGTGCAGACGGACACAGAGAATACAGAGGGTATTTGCCATGTAGATAAAAAGGATCCTCGCAAGCTAATGTTTACACACATTCAGACACATTCTCATTATAAGTCCTGTCCACGGGGAATGAGCAACTCCAAGGCCTTTATTTTAAAGGGGCTAATACCGCCTCACAAAGAGTATTGTCTGACTCAAACCCAAAAGTAAATGCCTTTGGCTTAGGGAGTTATTAACATTATTTCTCCAAACACCCACAGAATGTGGAGGCTTTGAAAGAATGCTGCAAGGTTGTTCGCTCTGGGAATGCTGGTGCAAACAGTTTGAGATGGGACTAATTATACTGCATATTCTGTTTTGGCTGCTAGTATCATCAGTGAGTCAACCGTCATGATAAGCCCCCCCCCCATGTGATCTTGTCACCAAGGAGAGATGTAATAGAAGTTGAGCAGGTCTTATTGTGCTTTGATGTGTCACTTTCTTTCCTGGGGAGCGTTTGATAATAATTTTACTTTATTCATCGTCACATTTTATCTGGCTTGTGTGTTACTTTGAGTTTTATCTGTCTTTTTGTTTCAACGCTGTGATCATTTCGCTTCACAGGGAGAGCTTGGAGAGCCGGGCCAGAAAGGAAGCAAGGGTGACAAAGGAGAACATGTAAGCTATGTTTTTATTGTATTGTTTTTGTCGGAAATACATTATTTATCATTTTGTAGCCTCAGATTGGAACGCAAATCCATTTTTACTGTGGATTCATGGGTTTGAAGGATACGATTGTTGCGTCCGTTTGATGTGTTCATGCTCCTCTACAGGGTCCGCCTGGTCCTACTGGCCCTCAAGGACCTGTTGGAGCACCCGGCCCTGCTGTAAGTGTCTTGTTTGTGTTGGGTGTTTAGATCATTCAACGCTTCATCTACTGCATTTATTAGGTCAGCAGCACTGTGCCACCAACCCTTGATTGTGACTTCCTCAGGGTAGTGATGGTGAGCCTGGTCCCAGAGGTCAGCAGGGTCTGTTTGGCCAGAAGGGAGATGAAGGATCAAGAGGATTCCCTGGACCACCAGGCCCAGTTGGGCTGCAGGTGCGGCCGGTGATCAGAAATACAATCTGTGGTCAAATGTTATCATTAAGAAACTCTGAGACAATTAAATCCTCTGCACACTCCTCAGGGCTTGCCTGGTCCACCTGGTGAGAAAGGTGAAACTGGAGACGTTGGTCAAATGGTGAGAGCTTGATGGAAAATCCACTATATAAGTTATTAATCAATACCTTACATCACATGTTCGCAGGTGAAATATCTTAACTCATTAGACTGATTCCTCTCTTCCGTGTAGGGTCCACCTGGCCCCCCTGGTCCCAGAGGCCCCTCAGGTCCCCCAGGAGCTGATGGCCCTCAGGGACCTCCTGGTGGTATTGGAAACCCAGGTTCTGTTGGAGAAAAGGTAAACCTCTCTTCTTTTTGTGGTTTGATCACTTTTACTGTGCCTGTTCTGTAACTTTGCTCCAGAGAAACCTGGTTGCCAGAAATTCCACCTTCCAGTTTTTTAGTTGGTGTAAGTGTAAACACAGACATGTCAATAGTCACAGCTACTCCTTTCAGTTATGTTGTTTGTTGCCTCTTTTAATGAGATTGTAATTGTATCTGTCCTCCAGGCAAATAAGTAAATGCACAATCACTTTGGTAATCAAAATTTTTTATTGTGCTTCAAGTCTGCACAGATATCTTTGTCTACCAAAACGATTTTGTGCACATAATTACACACGTGTATACTGATTTAATGGTATCACCCACCCATGTAAATACTGTATAACCATTTCACTTGGAGAAGCCAGCCTGGACTGAAACGATGTATGTCTTTTAAAGTGGATGAGAGGAGCTGCTGTGATTGGACCGCTGCTGAAATGTATTCTTTCAGTTGGCAATGTATTCATTGTCCTACAGCCTATTTGTTCCAGATGGCACCCGTTCTAAAAGGACTGAGTGCGATGTCTCTCAGGATTTGAAGTTTTAAAGTAAAGATTATGCGGTTTTCCCAGAGAGGTAGACAAGATAGGTCCCCAAGTGGGCTTAATGTTATGTATCCCGTTCCACTATGGCACGTGACTGTGTACACATATTGCCTTGTAATCTCCCTATAAGATGGGCGTGATTCAGTTTTTATCCGGTTGACTGGTTTTTCTAACACTTTAGAAGAGACAGATTCAGTGTGCGCGCAGTTTCTTTGAGTGCGCCGTGGTTAAGACTGTGAACGATACCTCTTTACAGGGCTTTTGCAGCCATTAATATTCCCCATGCCTATTTATATGATACCCTTTTAAATGGGACATGATCATTTTTTTAGGCCGCAGAGTGACAGATGCACCGCAAATCTAATGGATAGGCTGCCCTCCCCAGAAGAAGTGCTGTTGCTGGGTGGAGAGAGTGTGAATGAATACTCAAAGCCATTGCACTTGCAATTCTAAGATGATAAATGCATTATTAAAGGCGGCTCTCATCGAATCAATTCTTGCTTGTTTTTGTTGCTGCCATTTCATTATGAAAGTCCTGCTTTGGCAGCTTTTGCAGCCGCTGGATTGCAGTGCCGAGCACCTATTCCTCACTTTCTGTTCGTGGTGATGGTGTGATTTGTTTTATCTGGTTCTGTCAATAAAATAACCTTTAGCTCCTTTATAATCTCCCTGAGGATAGTCTGTCCTTCTCCCGGGCAAACAAACACAACGCCCCTTTGGCCTAATTGCTCTGTAGCTGATCTGGCATTTTATTAGCTAGCCCACGGAGCTGGCAAGCAACTGAGTTCAGGATTTCTTGCTCATATATCTGTGATGAGCAGCTGTCTTTCATGCTCTCGGTTTCCCTGTGTTCAGCAGATTTTACCAGCATCCCTGTGGTGAACATGAGCAGGTTGACATAAGGATGGAGTCGAGGTCCGTTCAGTCTTTCTCAGACGTAACATTGCATAAGTAAAGGAGGATGAGCCTAAACAGGCATTCTGCTTAGAATAGATTTCTTGACAGCAGCAAGAGAGCTTTTGGAAGACAGCTGAACGCTAATTTAGAGTATCAGTTCATCACAATACAGAGCTGTTGCTCATGCTTGGGAAAGTCTAGATATGCTTATCATAGCACATCACCTCACAGCGTGTCCTTGGCTGTGCAGGGCTGTGCTATCGATTTGCTCCCTGTCTCCCAAACATGACACCGGCTAATATTTTTCCCTGAAACAGGTGTGGCAGACTGCATCTGCAGTAGACCCCAGCAGGCAGGAGGGTATACTTATGTGACAGTGAATAACGATAGTGCCCGATGTATAGGTGAGTCAACAGGGCAACTATCCAATAAGGCAGGAGGTAGAGGACAAGATATATGGGCACGGTCCAGGGAAAGCAGTGAGGTCAGCGCCCTCCTGTGCTCCAGCTACCCTATAGGCCTGCACTTGATGGATTGAAATCTCTTGTGTCATCGCTTTCTAGCCCCATTTGGGTGACAAGGGCACCGGGACAGTGAGGGCTGCTGTAAATGATGGGAGTTTTAGAACCATGTTGAATCAACAAATCACATTTCTGATCATGTATGTGTCTCTCTCACCCTCTAATATCACCCCCCCCCCTCTCTCTTCTCAGGGAGATGCTGGTGAAACAGGAGAGCCAGGTCTTCAAGGAGAAGTTGGCCCACCAGTGAGTTGTCTGATTCCCTTTCCTCCATTTTTACATAAATAGGTATCACCAAAGAAGAAGAATCATTGCTGGTCAATAGCTAGATTACATATGAGTTTATCTACAATGACTAGAAAGTATAATGAGGCTGTTAGAATTACAAACGTACTGCTTATTATTCTAGGGTCCAAGAGGAGAGCGAGGAGAAAAGGGAGAGTCCGGTCCGGCTGGTGCAGCTGGACCTCCTGGTCCCAAGGGACCCCCTGGAGATGATGGTCCCAAAGGCAGCCCAGTATGCTTTTTGTTTTCCACCTTCCGCTTCAGCAAAAACATTTTATTTTATACTCTCACTACTGATTTTACGTCACACACAACAGTATTTTAAGTAATGCATCTTTTATTGATTTTTAGGGTCCAAGTGGTTTCCCAGGTGACCCCGGCCCCCCTGGAGAGCCAGGTCCAGCTGTACGTATGGCATGACTCATCAGCTAGCTGTGAATGAATTGTGCCATCCTTTACATGTATTTTTGCAATGCAGCATGACTGAGACTCTGTTCAATTCTTATGCAGGGGTTAGACGGTCCAGCTGGTGACAAGGGAGATGATGGCGAAGCCGGTCAGCCTGTGAGTGTTGTGTGCCAATTGTGTTACTTAACCACAACTCTGTGTCATTTCCAAAAAGGAATTATTTCATGAAAATTGCCATATAAATTACAAAATGAATTCTGTTTAATTTTCACGTCATTAAAATTCGAACTAGGGTTCTCCTGGACCCACTGGAGAGTCTGGTCCCTCTGGACCACCAGGAAAGAGAGTAAGTACTGTCCTATGCTCTCTTGTCCTTGTAAAATGTTATCAATGGCACAATAGTAAAATGTTCTGTCTTTGTATTCCACAAAATTAATCTCTTTTTTTAATAGGGCCCTCCTGGAATAGCAGGACCTGAGGGAAGACAAGGAGAGAAGGGAGCCAAGGTAACAAATCCAACAAATCCAGATTTTCTGATCACTTAGTACACCATCCATGTCAGGTAAACCACAAACGAGCAAGGATCAAATGGTTTGTGTGTATCCTGTTTTCGTGTGAAAGGGAGAACCTGGCTTGGAAGGTCCACATGGAAAGACAGGTCCGGTTGGTCCTCAAGGATCACCTGGCAAGCCCGGTTCTGAAGGCCTCAGGGGTATCCCTGGCCCAGTTGTAAGTAGTGGGTTTCTTGCCTTCACATTAACTTACCACAGTCATATCTTGCTGTTGTTTGGTATTGCACAGCATATAGAGCAGGTGTACTTGAATGGTTTTCACTAAGCTGCTGAACGTAAAGGAGCCGTGCTATTTATAGAAACATGTTTTCTTATGAGCCGGGGCTAACAACACTGTGTAATTGGTATTTCTACGCAGGGAGAGCAAGGTCTACCCGGTCCTCCAGGCCCAGATGGACCTCCCGGACCTATGGTGAGTAGATGTGACTCCTGACCTTTTTCGACTGAGCTATCTCACATAATGTGTGCCACTGATCTGAATCCCGATTCAACAAGTTGTCTCCTCTCCAATGTGCCACCCCGCTGACAGGGTCCTCCTGGTTTACCTGGTATGAAAGGAGACTCTGGTGTCAAAGGAGAAAAGGTGAGCCACCCCAGCACCTTCCAACTGACTGCTTTGATGTAGAGCACAAGACTAATACTAAGATTAATGGACCTATTTACTAACGGATTGATTACATCTGTTGTTTGCCGCCAGCCATGAGATCATTACCCTAATGATTAAGGATATATTATATGGCTAATGTTTCTGATGGTGTATTATTGACTGTTGTATTGATAATATGTTTGTTTTGTTCTGTACCCTCAGGGCCATCCGGGTCTTATTGGTCTTATCGGACCCCCAGGTGAACAGGGAGAAAAGGGTGACAGAGGTCTTCCTGGTCCTGCAGGATCACACGGTGCCAAAGGAGACAATGTAAGTAAACGAACCTATGCTAGTCTATTCTGTACACCAGAAATAGACTGAGTGTTGTAGAAGAGCAGTGCTATTTGTGCCGGTAATCAGCCCACTGAAAGTCATTGATAGCCCTTGTCTTTGTGGTTTTAATTTTGCACAGGCATAATGTAGTCACCAGAGTTAATATCCCTCATGGTAGTCAATACAGGAATAAGCAATACTTCTTCTCTTGTCACATAACAGTTATGGATTCACAAACTATTTGTTCCTTTAGGGTATTTCTGGTCCCTCAGGTCCCCTCGGCCCCCTCGGTCCTCCTGGATTACCTGTAAGACTACGCTCATCATACGTGTTGTACTACAGCATGCATGTAACTGTCTGCGCGTAACGTCTGAGCCAATACTGATTGCGTGGTCATTTTGTGTTCTTCTTTAGGGTCCTCCTGGTCCCAAAGGAGCTAAAGGGTCATCGGTAATTGTTTTACTGAAAGCTGCACTCCATCAATGAAACTATGACAAGCATTTATGACGACACTCGTCAAATCAGTTTGTTGTTTATGATCAGTCATTGCTTTAATTTGTCCTGCTTAGGGTCAAACTGGACCAAAGGGAGAGACTGGTACTCCTGGACCTCCTGGCCTTCCTGTAAGTCAATGCGCCAGACCTTTGAATTGTACTCTATCATCATCTTGTATCTTATCTCTGAGTCATTATCTCCTTAGTTTTATGTACATTTACATAATCTCCATCCTTACCTCTGACTGCCATTTGTCTCTCCTCCTTTCATCTCTCCATAACAGGGCCCTCCCGGCGATGTTATCCACCCACTACCCATCCAGTCTAGCATGAAGGGCAGAACTCGCAGGAACATCGATGCCAGCCAGGTGGTGGACGACGCAGCCGGGGACGCCAACTACAAAGACTACGACGACGGCATGGAGGAAATCTTTGGCTCGCTCAACTCCCTGAAGCTGGAGATCGAGCAGATGAAGCACCCGCTGGGCACCCAGAGCAACCCTGCTCGTACCTGCAAGGACCTGCAGCTCTGCCACCCTGATTTCCCTGATGGTTTGTATTACACACTCCATCTAAAATGAGGCGTGAAGTCTAGTGTCTAATCCCTACTCCCCACAGTTTTTAATTTGTGCACTGAAATGCTACTGAACAGCACACTGATGGTTTTAAAGGCCCCTCTCTGCGTGCTATGCAGCTTGAGCTCTGTTATGTGGCTGCTAGGCTTACTGTGACAGCCACAGCTTGCCTCCCCTCCAGCCACACCCATGTGACACACATAGCACTGCAAACATCAGCTTTTCAAGCAAAAATGCAAAACAGTTTTATTCCCAGCTTGTCATTTGTGAGGATTTGCTGCTTTTCTTTATCTTGTGTGATAGTAAAATCGGTATCTTTGGATCTTATTGCGTTGGTAGGACAAAACAAGCCATTCGATGATGCATCCTTGTGGACTTTGGATCACCTTTTCTGGCATTTTATAGACCAAGCAACTAATCGATTAATGTAGAAAATAATCATCAGATTTATCTATAATGAAGGTAATCATTAGCCTGCCCTAGCATCAACCGTCAGTCGTCATTGCACAAAGCATTTTGGATATTTCAGCGGCTAATCCTTCATAGTTGCATCACACTCTCAATTCTATACATATGGAGAGGTTTAAACAAGTATTTCCATTTCTGTATAATGTTCCTAGCGCTGGATGATGGGTGTTTGTTAAAATACCTCCTTTACTGCAAAATTTACTAGAAAACACCAGCAATTAAGAATGTGTTGTGTATTGAGTTTCACAAGATTTGTAACGTTTTCCTGATGTTCGGTGACTTTTTAGCACAGGCCACACAATGTCAGGCATTGCTTTGACCTGCTTCAAATCACATATGCCGCTGTATCATTGCTCTCTCTCGCTCTGTTTTCATCCTCTCTGCATTTCTCCAGGAGAGTACTGGATTGATCCAAACCAGGGCTGCTCTCGGGACTCCTTCAAGGTTTACTGCAACTTCACAGCGGGTGGAGAGAGCTGCATCTTCCCAGATAAGAAGTCTGAAGGGGTAAGTGATGACTGCATGTACACAAACCCTTGCAAACCCACACACGCAGTCGGGCTGAGGATGCATTAAACGGAAAGGTTGGGACCAATGCTAGCAAGATGACGTGGTACGAAAAAGAGGAAAGAAACTATTTGCAGGCTCCAGTTTGTGATTTCATTGACAGTAAAGTAACCTAGACTGAATTCTCCAGATAAATTAATGTCTTTTTTTCCTCACATCTGGGACTAACCGCTGCACATGCTGTATAAATAACCCGAACATCTCAAGACAGCACTAACTCTATTGTACCTACACGTGTAACCATATTATTAGCCTCCGTGAGATAACCTAGCGTGTTGTTACTAAGAAGATGCGGGAGATGACTCAACAGGACTGCCTATCATTTCCCATGAGGGCCAAATGTTATTTTACAAACGTGCTAAATCTTCTAAAAGTTCCGACACTTGGTAACTGCAGGGAGGCAACTCCCTCTTTCAAAACACACGCATCCGCTCTAACTCGTCCATGCTCTATTGTTTCAGTGCCATTTTTAGATAGAATGCCATAAAGGACTTCATCACCTGCAACGCCTTTGACAGGTGACAGGCACGTTGAGAAGGTTTTTGGTTCATTATGCATAGAGGAGAGGAGAGTAGCAGAGTGGTGAAACATTGGGAACACAGCCTCTGACAAGTCGGGGGCTGTGTAATAGCACAGTGCTACAGCCATTTTAATGATCCCACTCGCCGAGCCTCAGAGGAGCCGGAGTTAGCTTAAGCTTAGAATAATGAAGCAGACTTTTTATAGCGCGCTGGTGATGGGCTGCTCTCATTTGTGTCGGGGGTAAAAAGAAAATCCCGTGCTGTCAGACTTTGCATAGAGACTGCAAACACACACCCACACGTGTTTCGATTGGCACACTTGTTATAGGAGCACATAGTTGCAGTGTCCGCGTGCTGTGCAGACTCACAGTCACAAAGCCAGACATGCTGTCAGGGATTCTAGAAAAGGGGAACGTCACAGCGAAGATGTATATTTCCTCCTCTGCTCAGTCCACTCCAGTGAAAACTACTGAAGGTCACCTTCAAGGCAGCATGGGTCTAACGTATACCATCCCCCGGTGATAAGAAATCTCCGGCTCATCATTCATTAACGCATTAAGCTACTGATGATAGTTCCATATCAAGCCCTGCTATCTAATTTTTGGAGAAATTCGTCATTGTCATAGCTGAGGCCATTAGAGCTGTGCCCTGTTGGCCAATTCACATCTTTTAATGGCATAACAAAGTCAGTGTACCATGGCTGCACAGCACTAACACTGAACAGCAGGGATAGAGGCCGCGGTATAAGCGCTCCTAGCAGGCGATCATTTCTTAATTAATCACTGTGTACTCATACATTTTTCAGCAGCAATTAGCTGCCAGCTACAGTTTGTACTCTACAAAATGGCATAATGGCTTACTAAAAATGTCTGCCCTGGACCGGCTGGTCTGGTTGATGCTACTGAATACTGTTTCAGGTCTGGAAGACTCCTCAGAGGACAAACGGAAGGAGAAAGAGGGGAGAAAGAAAAAGCTGAGAGGGGATGTTTTGCTGTCAGATCTGTTTCCTTTCTTTAACACTGCTGTTTTTTCCTCCTCCTCCTCCTCCTCCTCCTCTGCTTCTCTGTCAATCCATGCCCCCAGGCTAGGCTCACATCCTGGGTAAAGGAGAATCCCGGCTCCTGGTTCAGTGAATTCAAACGTGGTAAACTGGTAAGCCAGAATCCCGACTTTCCCAAGTCCTTTTCCCTTCCCTGAACGCCTCTTATATTTTACAGAGCAAAATGGCAAAATGGCCCAAAGACTCGCCAGGCACATGGTATAGTCACTACAAGAGAGGTTCCCTGGTAAGTGGCCCTGCCTGCGGTCCCAGAGTCCTGGCTGAGGCCTGGACTCTGCGTGCCTAAGGCTCTGCATGGTTCTGGTTCTGCCCTGCAAAGTATGTATATGCATTGGCACCCTGCTTGTTGGTTGTTCCACTATTGTGGCGCATGATTCAGCACGAGCTGCACTCACCTTCAGTCCAATGATATAGGTGATGCTCTTACGAGGCAATGGAGAAGAGGTTTGTGGACCATACAGGCAAGATTTGCCTGTGGTGAAGCAGTAGATTTGGCATCTAATGGAGTTTAGCAGAGAGAAAATAATGCTGCCGTTTCACTGTTTAAATTCTTGACTGTATATTCACTCTACCACACCTCTGCTACATTAAGAGAGCATCTCCTAAGAGTGACTGTGAGCCTTGACACCCCCATGACTCAAGAAGCCGCAGCATATGCATACACAGCTGGTTTAATAGTGCAGACAAAACACCTGCGAGTGAATACACCACTTCCTTTTCTTCCTTACACATTACATTTTTTTGGTTGCAGACCTCAATAAGTCCCTGCCTCAGCAGGTCATCCATCCTTCACACAGGGGGTAAAATAAGTGCCGTTCCCTCTCTGCTGCAGCCATTCAGATGCACTCACATTCCCAGTGTCTCCCTTAAACACCAGTTAGATCCGGCAGAGTGGCTCTTAGTCAAACAGGTCAGGCACTCAGTCACCACCCAGGGGCTTCTGGGTACTCAGTCACTGTTGACTTGCGGCTGTGATGATAAAGAGGTAATGTTTCTCTGGCGATGTTGGGCTGGATCCACACGCTGCACGGGGCAGGGAGGAGGGCGAGGAAGTGCGGTGGTGTAAATGAGAACAGCACGGGACTGCCCAGCCACTCGGAGGATGAAAACATCAACAGTTTCTACTCTGAGCCACAGTGCCGACACTCATAGACACATTTGAGAAGTCTCAATTGTTTATACTGTATTGTGTGATAAATTAGCTAATTAAATCAATCACTTGCACTAAATTGTTGCGCAAATAGATGGAGAAGACGATTAGCTCTCTCTGTTAATGTCACGTTTGAGTGTCGGTGCTCTGGGTTTGTATATGCATGTGTGTGTGTGTGTGTGTGTGTGTGTGAGAAAGAACACGTCCAGACTCAGACGGTTTGCTGCTCTGGCTGCATGGCAACGGATGCTGCATGCGCTCTACTCTCAGTAAGTCCCGTTTGTCTGAAAGACGAAGCGACCATGTGGCTCTAATGGACTCCTGATGGTTGGTATGCAGATAGTCTGTCATGGACACTAAACTGAACCGTGACTGGTTCCAAACCTGCTATGTTATCAGTCAGGATTACAAAGCACTGTAATCAGCTTACGGAGATATATATATATATATATATATATATATATCAGTTTTCTGTAACATGAGCTCAAAAAACTAAATTCTAGGTTAATTCTAGGTTAATTACCAGGCAATTCACATCATTACTGCAACATTTGTCCTATTAAGATAATTACATTTTCATGTACTTATCATAATTTGCTCATATTGGATATATCATTTTACATAATTACATAATCAAGATGTAAATGAGATGTTTAGTTATGCGTATTGTTTCGTATTTTGAAGGCAGATTTTTCCACATTAGGCCTCACACATCAGTACAGCTTCCAGACGTTAGACCTTGGAAATATTCTGCAGCCTTCCTCAAATTAGTATCATCACCTCAGAAAAATGTGGACTTTATATGGTCGGTAATATTCAGTATTTTATGCCGTCAACAAATCCCCGTGAAAAGGTCAAAACTAACAATGGTGTGATAACCCTACTGCCAAGTATTGTCTGCGTATCCAAAGCCTGTTAAATAGCTCCTTTGTTGTACAAAAACTATTTGAAAAAAACGCATCAGTGAGCCACACAGAGGCACTGGCTGACATGTCCCTTCATCACGATGAACATGGGCACTGTAGTTTTATTTCCAGTCAGTCCCACATACACCATTCTGTTGTGTATTAATCCGCGGGTGAAAATAGTCCCCAACAAGTGCACTTTTACCTCCTGTTTGAGTAACGTCTGCTAAAACCTACAGTGTCCTATTGATTTAGGAAAATAGTTACTTTAAAATAAATGATAAATAATAATAATCATAAATAATATTTGTGACCGGTTTCTTAAGATTAACGTCTTCAGTAGGAGTGAATGGGCTTCGGGCTGAGAGATAGTCGGAATGCATTTAGGATTTAGGCTGGTTTTGGTGTTTTCATGGGATTTATTGACAGTAAGAAATAATACAGAATATCAGCAGCCTCATCGTTTAATGATCAGGTCAATATGCTGAAGTTAGCTTTGCCTGTGCTCTCACAGAGCATGGTAGTATATTAACTCTGGATCCTTGGATGACACCTCCTTTTTCTAACACTGCTGTCAGTAAGAAACATGTTCTAGAAATACAAAACACAGCAGTGAAACAGGAATGCAAATCACTAGTCATAAATGAAATCAAAATGGCTGCCAAGAGCCAAAAACACATGACGGCGTGTTCGGTAAATCCTTTTAGGATCCCCAGGATCTTCCTCCTCTCGGTCCGTTCATTCTTTACTCTGGTCCCTTCTCAGATCCACCTGTGTTCCTTTTTACAGCTCTCCTACGCGGATGCGGAGGGCAACCCCATTGGCGTGGTCCAGATGACTTTCTTGAGGTTGCTAAGCGCCGCAGCCAGACAGAACATGACGTACAACTGCTACCAGTCGGTGGCCTGGCACGACCAGGACCCGGACAGCTACGACAAGGCCATCCGCTTCCTGGGCTCCAACGATGAGGAGATGTCTTACGATAACAACCCCTACATTCGCGCCCTGGTCGATGGCTGCGCGGTAAGTCAAAGACTCGTGTGTGTGTTTGAGTGGGGTGGCCTTGATGAACACTGTCAGAGAACGATGTTCCTCTTGTCTTTGTAGTGGCTCAGTCAATAAGAGCAATGCAAAAGTGTGTGATGTTTTCATTTCTAAAGAACATCCCCCCCCCCCCCACGCACTAACTCTCCCTCCTGCTGTGTCTCCTCTCTTCAACAGTTGAAAAAGGGCTATGAAAAGACAGTACTTGAGATCAACACGCCAAAGGTGGAACAGGTGCCGTTTGTGGACATCATGTTCAACGATTTCGGCGGTTCCACACAGAAGTTTGGGTTTGAAGTGGGCCCCGTCTGTTTCGTCGGCTAAGACTGTTTACTGAGCAAATGGAGAGAGAGAGAGAGAGAGAGAGAGAGAGAGAAAAAAAAGCATATATTTGTTTTCTCAGAAAAAAAAAAAAAAAAATATTGAAAAAGAATAGGACAATTCTATTTGTAAAAAAAAAAAAGTTACTTTTTTCCATAAAGCAACAAGTATGAGTCAAATGAAATCAAGTTGAGAATAACGGTGAAATTGTGTAAGAAAAGAGGAAAACAAAATAACCTTGAAACCTCAGTGTGCCTTCTCCATCACATGCAAGTTTTGAAACTGGATGTCAAGATCCCGCCTCCTACACACCTAGCCCCATGTCACCACACTCGGTTTAGTCTCTTTGTCTTTCTTTCTTGGTTTTTTATTTTTGACCCAAGCAACAACGGCGACCCTGAGAGCTGCAGCCTTTCCAGACGCTCGCAGTATTTGCCACGGACTCCATCTGATTTGGCTCGTTTCTGATCTCATGATTTCCCCCTCATCTCTCTGGCTTTTTCTTCCCCACACTTGTCTTATGTTGGTTCGTTTGCTCATTCACTACAGGAGCTTTGTTTGTGCATAATTGTCTCCCCATTCTCCTGGAATGGATCTTATATATATATATATATATATAAATATATATAAATAATTTTTATGTTTGTAAGTACATTCTGTATATTTTTCCTGGTAATGTTTATTGCTTCTGGCTTCAAAACATGCATGTGACTTTATCAACTGTGAGGTAGGAGACGATGGATACGGGGATAACGTCTAAATTGTGGAAATATATTAAAAAAAGTGAGGACATTTGACAAAAACACACACACACACACACATAAAAAAAAAAATAACGAAAATTGGGAAGTCCTGTCTTGTTGCAGTTGTGGAGCACACCTTGTTGTAATTTAAGAACAGAATGGAAATAAAAGACGAGAACAAGCTCTGTGATATTATGTGACAGTTTGATTTGCATAACGAACAAAAAAATAATGATACATTCCTCCTTTTGTGCCCTTTGAACAGAACACCTGCCTTGGTGCCAATATCATTAACTTAATAAACAGCTTCTGTTCCCCCCCCCCCCCACCCCTCAAATACTCATCTATCTGACTATGCAATGGAAGATGTCACATTTTAATGAAATCAAAACATAGGTGCTATTTTCTTCCTTCTGTGGTGCTATGTATTTTTCTACTTGTTGTTTGAATGAAAGGAAACCCGTGTTGATAATATTCCATCACCAGCAGCCCCTTGACTCTTAACCACCACGTCCCGATGCAGGTGGATCTCTGCTGCGTCCATTTTGTGTCTTTGCTTTCTGTTTTTTTGTTCGGTTTTGTTCGGCGGCGGTGTTTGCATGCCACTTCTCTACATATCCACTCACAGATCAGTGCAGCATGGCAGCGTATGTTATCTCCTGCTTCAGCGGACCGCGCAGATAAGAAACTTGTACCAAATGTTGGAGTGACGAGAGGAAACTGAGATGGTGCTGTTGGCTTTTGCATATCATTGCTCTGAGACGCTGTATTGTGGCCCTTGCTGTTGGATCATCTGTGCCACATCAAGCCGATGCAGTTGAGACGTGGACATGTTGTGATTGGCGTCCAAAGGGATGTGGTTCAAAGTTGTATGAAACCCTAAACTCTTCCACCAAAGGTTTTACACATATATATTTAGCTTTAAAGTGCCACGGTGGCTTGAAATATTTTTTTTTTGGGATGGGAAACAACTTGTTGAGTATTTTTCTTTCTTGGTTAAATCACAGTAGAAGCAGGTCACCAAGTTAGCCAGATGAAGAAGTTTGCTCATGCAGCGTCAAGCATTGCTTTTTGGTCTACTAATTTGTTTGCCCTTATTGTAATTATGCTCTTTGTTCAATCTATGCACTCTCTATGCTTATGACCACTAGTATCTACCACAGAATTTTTTACAGCCCTTCATACGTTTGTTTCCTTTTTTAAAAATGTTTTTATCTTAAAATATGTGACTTGAACCATTTCTGTTAAGATAACTCAATATGCTTGTAGATCATTGGCTTTTATTTGTCATTGTCATGCAGTACACTTCTCACTCTCAATAAAAAAAAAAAAATAGGACAAACACATTTTTTGTAAATTTCCAGAACCAGCTGTTTAGTTTTTATTTTTTTTTATTTTTTATTTTTTTTTTGTAGATGTATCTGTTTGTTTGTTTTCACAGTCTTGTCAAACCTGTGTAAGGATAAGAGGATAGAGGTTATATTGGTTTTTATGTCAATAAATTCAAGTTTACTGCGGCCATCCACTCTTTGTATGTCTTCTGAAGCATTAAAACTTATCTGTATGCATGAAATTGTAAAGTTTTTTCTCTTGTTATAATTGTGTAGAGTGACATGATCTCCACCCCACGTTTGATTCATCAGGATACATCGGTTTTTCCAGTGGTCATGTCCACAATTGTGAAGTGGAGAGAAAATGATGAACTTGTAACTATACCAAAGCCAATGTTCGTTTGTAGTATATTTATTGTATTATTTAAAATAAATAAATGTTACATGACACCATAGTGTAAGTGTAAGAGGCCCCCTCTTTACCTGCACACAAGGAGAACAAAAAGGTATTGTCAGAAGGTTATTAATTTCCCACATGCTATTTTGCACAACATATGAGCTGGAACTCCTTTTAATGGCCACATCCATTTAAATAGATCGGCCTGTGTTCATGTTAACAGCCTCTGGGCTGTGTGTGTGTGTGTGTGTGTGTGTGTGTGTGTGTGTGAGAATGTGTGTTGCAGGTTGAATTTAGACTATTTAAAAACACTAAATGAATGATTGGATGTCTATTTAAGCTGTGTAACAGGTAAGGCTACTTTTAATTACACTTGAATGTATGTTTTAATAGTGCCAAACAATTCTTGCTCCACAGATAACCCCACAGGGGAAGTCCGGCTGCGTCTCCTGATCGGACGTCCTTTCATTGCTCCCTGCTGATGCCTCCAACAGAGGCTGCTTTAGGAATCTTCCTTGCTAGGCATTTCTTTTGGACATCTAATGTATGTACTTCCATCACTTCAAGCTCATTTTTCTGCACTGCCTGCAGCGCATTATCATAAGCCAGGAGATGTACGTACGACAGCGCCTCCCCTGTGTGTATTTCATGCAGTCCTTTCTCGGTAATCATTAAAATAAACATCTTTTTAACCCTCCCGTGCACCACTCATTTCAATAATCTAATCTTTAAACCTGGCGGTGAGGATGACTTGCAGCACTTCAAGTGTCTCATTAGCAGAAGCGCTTGCACAGTGCGCATTAAGGCTGAGCAGCAAAACAAACAAATAAATAAAGAAATGTGCATGGTACCGTGATCAATATTTAATGCCGTGTTTACAGGATGGATTTAGGACGATCAGAATGCATGGAATCTACTGAGGCAGCATCCTGGGTGAGTAAAGCAGAAACCAAAGTGAAAACGCTAACTCCTCATGTAAACACAGAACTAATGCAGTGGCGATAAGCGGGGCATCAAAGTGGGCTGAAGATGGTGAGGGCTGGGGGGCGGCAGCAGGTGGGGGTTCAGCTCCCTCCAATTATGGCAACAGGTGACATGTCACAAGGCTACAACGGCACCCGTGTGTACTAAGCTGGTGAAACATTTTAGAAAAGCAGATGTAGGATGCGGTGAGGTCATAATGGGATATGCAAATGTGCACTTTTACAGTGGAGCGATTTTGCAGAGGAAAGATTTAACAAAAAGGATACAAAGTTCTGCTACACAAATCTTTAGTCTGTATTATTTGTACCTTTGTTTTTCAAATATTTTGAATTTTTTGACTTCTTTGGGTCTGAAACCATCTGAGAAGTTTAGAGGGGGGGAAGCCGCTCTTTGGTGGAACTGACGTCCTCACAGACATCTGAAAACGTGACAAGCGTAGTGGGATTAAAAGCACAACACATGCCTCTGAAATGTAGTGAAGTATAAAGTTTTAAAAAACTGGTAACAGTACAGTACCTCAGAACTGTGCTGAAGGAACTAAATGTACTTTACTAAACAGCTGTTATTTAGATTTACAATTATACCATATCAGCTTCCTCCATTCTTCCGTAAGCTAGACACTTATTATATACCGTATATTATATTATATATATATATCCAATCACGCTGTTCATACAGTACACGAAGGTCTAATTATTAAACGTCAGAGAGTGCCGTTAATGTGTGGTCTGGGCTGGTTAGGGGAGAGCCGAAGGGTCAAGCGGCAGACGTTAAAAGGGAAATTTGGGACAGAGGCCCGTGTTAATGTGTAATTGCTTTGAGCCTGTGGATCTTCGGCTAACAGAGCCCATTCATAGCCAGGCCCCGGCACCACTGACCTACTTACATACGAATCAGATAGAGGAGAGAGAGAGAGATAGTGTTACAACGCAGGCACTGTCATATTGGGATATTAATAACAGGCTTTTAATAAAGTCTTTTCTAATAGACTTTGAGATTGAGGAGTGGCCAGAGTTCAACTTGTTGGTTTTCTAATGTGATTAAGGCTGACCACCCAAGCATTACGCGTGGCTGCATCTCTCCAATATCAGCTGTATTTAGCTTAGTTTGGTCACATTTAACAAAACACTGTGCGCCTATGGTCTCCGCTCCATGACCCAAAAGAAAAGTGGTGTTTCATGGTTAGCAGCCATCACCTCTGGCTGCCATCTTAATTTGGATCAAGGAACGGCGACGCACCTCGCGGAGCAGATTGTAATTAAGCACAGGTGATGGACGTCAGGAGCTCAACCGGCTCCTTGTTTCGGCTTTAATCAGTCGGATGCATCTAACCACACCAACCGACTCTCGTTCCAAGAGCCGCAATCCATTTTGACCTTTATTATTTGCAAAGAGAGAATGAAAACAGCTAAAAACATTTCATTCTCAAGTCACCTTCGGCCTGCTGTGACGTCTCAGCATTTCTGACTCCACCTGCAGGCTCACAGCTGCAGGCCCTCAGTCATTAGCCGTGTGATTGGATGACACAAAAGGTATAAAGACTGGTAAATAACTACGACAACCTCAGACCAAGGAGGCAACTTGCTCTTGTAGCTCATGCAATGAAGCAAACCATGAAATTACAAGCATGCTTTTTTTTTTTATACAAATGACATGTCAGACAGTACTTTACAAAGACTATTTAAACAGAACAAACACATGTACGCAGCTGGCGGGTTATGCTGTATATGTGGCCATGAATGGTCCGAGTCAACAACACCTCCACCACAACCGGACACCAAAAAACCGCTGCTAAATTCTGGTGGGATTCACCAGCGTCTGTAGGATTCAACCTTTGGCAGCCAGAGAGGCTGTACGAATTTTATTGGCAATCCATCCTCTGCTTGTTGAGATATTGCGAACTCCAAGTTGTACCAGAACCCCAACTCTACTTCAACTGAGTTACAGACAAACATACTATATGTGTACCCATACTTTGCTTCAGACATGACTCGTAGTGTACAAGGAAACAGATTTTTGCACCACCAGATTAGGGGAGGCATTGATTTTTATGGACGTGTCTTCAAAAGTGCAATACGTTTTGTCAAAGCACACCCACACAAGTGCTTTAATTATTCTAATTAACACGGGCACATAGGCCCATCATGCGCCAGATTTAGCACCCGCAGGCTATTGGCACATAAAACACAGTAACAGATAACATTCATAAACGCAGACAAACAGTAAGACAATGGCGGAACCTTTACTCCAGATTAAGACAGCATGTCTGATTGTTCAGTAACCACTGTTTTTTTTATAGATCTGGAGAAAGAGTTGAGAGACGTGATGTTCCTTTAGGACACAAACCTCCAAGAACTTGCTGTTATTAAAGTGGAAAAGAAATGTTCTCAAAAAGGTGCAACGGAACTTCCAGGAGTGTTGGGCGGATGTCAATCACGCACAGTCTGTACACGCCCACGCAGAGCTGAGAGGTCTAATCAGCAAAGTGACAACACCTGCGTGGGTGTGCAGGGGCTTAGAGTCAGCCGCCGCAGCCGTGAGACTTTTAACTCTTTTATTTTAGCTTGCCTAAAGTACTCACGCTCACCTCAAACGTCAAGTTTATGAACGGCAGCCGCGTCTGCTGAGGCTGCGACGCCTCTGTTCTGCAGTTCCACGACCTCGCGTGGATTCAGTTTTGAGCGCTGGAGCCGTGTACACCAGATGTAATGACTTGTACGCTGCGGTTCTGATTTTAAAGATTGTGATTGTAAGATTAATGATGTAATTATCACAAGATAAGACTTGTGCTCTGAGAGGAGGTGAAACCAGAGGTAGGAGCAGACGGGAGAGGCTCGGAGGGCCGCTGGAAGACAAAAAAACATTAAAGGAAAGCAGTGAGGAGTAGCGAGGGAGATGTTTGATGTGTAAATGCACCACACACAGCCAATGATGTTTTTCCCTGCAGAAATGCAGCTAAATAACGCATGAGTTTGGTTCATATTTGGAATCCTATTCAAATCAGTATCGGCAGATATCCTGAGCATGCAGGCAAATAATTAGTCTCGTCGTCCTGTGCATCTTCTTTGTTCCTCAGCTACTGACACGAGGGATCCGAGCACCTGGGATGCCGCTGAATTGTGTTCCTCAGAGGATGTGAGATTCTCATGTGAGAAAGCTCTGATGTCTCCAGAACCTAAAAGGACTGAAGTTTAAAAACAAAAATGTAATGGATTAAAGTTTGCGGGATTAGCATAGCTAGCACATTTTCCATACTGTGTGTGCAAGTGTAGGTGGACGAAAAGTTAAAATGCAAGACTTATTTTACGGAGTAATCCTTGGCGTTGAACCGATGTGATGAGTTCAGTGCCAAACAGAAAATCGCTAACAATACGACTTTGAACCTTCTCTCAGCAGGAGACGCTTTGTCCCACTTGTGTAAAACGTAGCACTTGATTTAATTAGATCATCTTGTTTCACGGCCAGAAGGAAGAGCATATGGTCCTGCACTTTTTATCCCCCCCCCCCCCTCGTCTTCACTCACATACAGTAGCTCTGTTCTATTTTCAGGATCGCAGCGTATCAGCTTTGAAGCCGCGGGCCTCTCCTCCACACTCTGGTGGTCCCCTGTAGAGACAGGGTCAAAGAGACCCGTGCGGTACAGCACCCAAACAGTAGCCAAGGACGGGCCCAAATTAACAGCATTAATTACTTCTCCTAGACACGGTGTGAGAGCAGCTTCTTTTTTTTTCCCCCCTTGATGTCATTCAAGAGAGACAATGAAGGACGGAGTAAAGTCTTCGCTTTAAGGACTCACTCGTCGCGCCTGCTATAGGTTTGTGTATTTCAATCATTTATACATCTGCCCTAAAACTCCCCCCCATTTGTGTGAGCAATGTGCTGCAATAATTGATTTAAAAAAAAACCCTCTTAAAATTGTGCCCAAC
Source organism: Gadopsis marmoratus (assembly GCA_036023855.1). Taxonomy (NCBI): domain Eukaryota; kingdom Metazoa; phylum Chordata; class Actinopteri; order Centrarchiformes; family Percichthyidae; genus Gadopsis; species Gadopsis marmoratus. The sequence continues at coordinate 12,719 of JAVQJF010079285.1, read as the reverse complement.
ATTCTAAACCCACGACTGCATGGAAAAAGTCTCCTGTGATCATCCATCAGCAGGTTGGTTTCAAATCTTGAGTATTTCTCTTTAACATTAAACATGTATGGCTACATAGGCAGCAGTCAAAGTTAACGTTGAGGGGAAAACATTCATAGCTATTAGTTAATAGTTTAACTTGTCTGACAGTGCTGGCAACATGAGCAAAAACACCCACAACTGCTGTTAGATGTTTGCCAAATTCTTACTGGCGTGTGGAAAGACGTCCCACCCACGAGAAAAACAAGTGCAAAACCACAATTACAAAAAAAGTAAAACAACAAAAATTGTTCAGAATTTGGCGGATTTGACTGAGTTCACGTAGAACGCCCATTGCTCACAGTGAGAAGATGATTGGTTGGAGAGGGAAAAGATGGATTCTCAGGGTCTTTAAGTTCCCTCTTACAAGTCACAAGGCAAAACAGTGATTTCACTTAACCTTTTACACCAGCAAGTCTTTATTTATTTGGGCAGAAGCTGAGCGAACACGCGGCTGCTGATGCGACTCCAATGGAAACGAACGCTCTGCAGTGCGCAGAGAGAAAGGTGGAGTGGCAGGATGAGGAGGAGGTCTTTCACGGCTTGACATTTGGAGACAAAAAACAACAAAAAATGTCATATACCGAGGAGGGTTTACTAGGTCGATGAACACAGAAAGCAATATTGTTTGCTCTCAGATGGAATTGGGACATTTTTATATATGGGCTCTGTTAGCAGTCAGCAAACAATTTCACATAATATTTCTTTGACTGTTGTCTCCTCTCCTCTCCTCCTTGTTCCCCCTTGTTTTGGATACTCTCCTTGTCTCGTCTCGTCTCCTTGTTTGTCTCGTCTCCTCTCATCTCCTCGCGCACAGCTTTTCTGGCGAATGTGTTGGTCAAAGCACAGGTGGGAAAGAGATGGGGAGCTGTTAATGGATTTTGGGGGAGAGGTGAAAAGCAGGCCGTGACAACATGAGAGTGCAGTTGTTTGTAAGTGAGCACTGAACTAGCTCAAAGGTTCTGCCAGTTTGTAGACACTGTATGAACAAATGTTTTGGAGTCACTATTTCTTCGATGGGTCCATTATTTCAGCTCATTGTATAGAATGATGTACAATATATTTTGAAATCAGGATTTAGTAGAAATTATCAGAAGATGTTAACCAATATGCTCAAAGGTCTATTAAGACGTACGGTACATAGAAAAACTGTCAATAGCATCTATTGCGTACCATTTATTAGCCATTGTTAAGAATATGAATAAATTAATTAACTTTATTTATTTATATATATATATATATATATATATATATTTATATATATTTGTTATTATAATTATATGTATATAGTATATGTCAGTTTGATTCAGTCATTAGTGCTTCCCTGTTTCCTCAGGTTGAGACCACATCTCTGTTTTCCATCAGCATAATGTCTAACAGCTTCAGATTTATCAGGTGATAAAATAATTTCAGGGCACCCAACTGAATATTTCATGACACTGGCAAAAGCAATCAACAACAAAAATGTCACATTCCTCTTTCTTGTGCTTTTTTATTTGCTATTAAATCATCTGCGAAATGACAAAGCAGAATCCAGGCGTGGTCATTTGCTGATGCAAATTCAGTCACTAAAACATATGCATGAGTTAGCAAAGAGGGACTTGCACATTCATACCCTTGCATGCTTACACGCAGATTACAAATACGGGCTTTATACTATGTCACAATGCCACACATTTTAGGATATGTTCTGTATATCAAAATATATCAAAATCAAAAACGTGTTGACCACATTCACTGTCATTGCATGCATGTGGTGAATGTGTATCTGGCAGCTGAAGTCTGGCTCTTTCTCCCTTCGAAGTCACCTGAAGGTGTTAATTAAGCTCCAGTTGAGTGTGACTTCCTCTCCCCCCGCCCCCCCCCCCCCAAGTTAAAATTTAGAACAATGCCAGGGAGCCGACCTGCCCAAACTTGATTTTTGCATTGATTAGAGTAACCTGGAATCACCCACGTCCACTGCATCACTGTCAAAAAAGATATGTTGGAAAAAAAAACCGGGAAGATTAAATTATGAAAGTGCGAATGTACCACCTGAGGTCGCAGCAAATGGAGGTAATTCATCACTGTCATTTCAACATCAACACCTTTCCAGCAGCTCAAAAAGCTTCCTCTGATTAAACATCAAGTGGAGACAGAATCAAACCAGTGAAGCATCTTTGGCCTGCAGGAGACTTTTTTCGCAGTCTGCTATACAAGACAGGTCTCCGACCAGTCCTATGAGATATAATGAGGTTATACCGCTTACAGCATTTTAACATCATTTTGCAGAGTGTGTTGTTGCTCCAAAAATAGAAGACTGCAACCTTGTGAATGATTTGTGCTTGTTTATTGAATTTTTTTTTTACCTTTTTGTTCTGTGACCTTTATTAACTACTGCTCAAAAAAAATTAAAGGAACACTTTGAAAACACATCAGAACTCAATGGGGATAAAAAAAAAAATCATGCTGGATATCTATACTGATATGGACCGTTAGGAACGAAAGGATGCCACATCGTTTGATGGAAATAAAAATGATCAACCTACAGAGGGGATGAATTCAAAGACACCCCGAAAATCAAAGTGAAAAAATGATGCGGCAGACTAGTTAATTTTGCTGAAATGTCATTGCAGCAACTCAACATGGTACTCAGTAGTTTGTATGGCCCCCACGTGCTTTTATGCATGCCTGACAACGTCGAGGCTCCTAATGAAATGACGGATGGTGTCCTGGGGTATCTACTCCCAGATCTGGACCAGGGCATCACTGAGCTCCTGGACAGTCTGAGGTGCAACCTGGCGGCGTCGGATGGACCGAAACTTAATGTCCCAGAGGTGTTCTATTGGACTTAGGTCAGGCGAGCATGGGGGAAAGTCAATGGTATCAATTTCCTTCATCCTCCAGGAACTGCCTGCACATTCTCACCACATGAGGTCAGGCATTGTCATGTACCAGGAGGTACCCAGCACACACTACATCAGCATAGAGTCTGACAATGGGTCCAAAGATTTCATCCCGATACCTAATAGCAGTCAGAGTGCCATTGTCTAGCCTGTAGATGTCTGTGCGTCCCTCCACGGATATGCATCCCCAGATCATCACTGACCCACCACCAAACCGGTCATGCTGAATGATGTTACAGGCAGCATAACATTCTCCATGGCTTCTCCAGGCCCTTTCACGTCTGTCACATGAGCGTAGGGTGAACCTGCTCTCATCTGTGAAAAGCACAGGGCGCTAGTGGTGGACCTGCCAATTCTGGTGTTCTATAGTAAATGCCAATCAAGCTCCATGGTGTCAGGCAGTGAGCACAGGGCCCACCAGAGGACATCGGGCCCTCAGGCCATGCTCATGAAGTCTGTTTCTGATTGTTTGGTCAGAGACATTCACACCAGTAGCCTGCTGGAGGTCGATTTGTACTTTGTGCTCATCCTGTTCCTCCTTGCACAAAGGAGCAGGTACCGGTCCTGCTGCTGAGTTAAGGACCTTCTATGGCCCTGTCCAGCTCTTCTGTCTCCTGGAATCTCCTCCATGCTCTTGAGACTGTGTTGGGAGACACAGCAAACATTCTGGCAATGGCACGTATTGATGTGTCATCCTGGAGGAGTTGGACTGCCTGTGCAACCTTTGTAGGGTCCAGGTATCGCCTCATGCTACCAGTAGTGACACTGACCCTAGCCAAATGCAAAACTACTGAAAACAGTCAGAAAGGATAAGGAGGGAAAAAAATGTCAGTAGCCTCCAACCTGTTGTAAAACACATTAACAACCCTTTCTGCTACTTAACTGACCAGATCAATATTTCAGAAGTTTAACTGATTTGATGCTATACTCCTAAAAGTGTTCCTTTAATTTTTGAGCAGCGTATGTATATATATCATAGATATAGATATATATACATACATATAGTTCAAGTTACCACATGGTTATCTTGTGATTACAACATTATATCAACAATAATGAGAACAGCAGTGTTTTGGCTTGACACATTTTCTATTTATATATGCCAAGTACCACATGACATAATTTAATGAGTGAGTTACACATGTTGTCAGAAACTATTTAATTCTCATTTGTGTACAGTCAATGGCCTCAATAGTCAGTGCAGTTTCTTGGAAAGTTGCATGTGAAATATTTGTTATATAAATATACTAGTGGACCCATGCCATACAATGATATATATTATTGCAAGATAAAATAACATACCATGACAGGAAATACTATTATTATTATTATTATTATACCTTGCATACATGGTCCCCAGAGAATAACCTCTACTGACTGGTGATTGTTTTACATATCTAGCACCAACAACAGATCACAATTTCCAGTTGTCAAACACTTTAATCTAATGGAGATACCTCCAAAAACCTAATGACAATATTTTGGTCAGCCTAAGCTCTAGTTGCAGTTTAATGCTAACATAGCATCCTGATTTTCTAACTGCATGCTGAAATGTAGCATGCTAACAAGCTAACCCTAGCATCAGTCTCTTTGCCAAGATGATCCTGAGCTCAGCTGAAAATATAGTGCACCAAAAACATATCCTTTTCTATTTTCTTGATTCTAAAATGTGATAATTTAAAGACAAAATGATTAATCAATTAACCAATAAAACAATTGGGAGACCAATTGATAATGTGGGTGGGTACTCATTATCAATTAGCATAGTGACCCAAATATTAAACTTTGCTCCCCAACTTACTGATGTTTTGAGATGTAATATTATCTATAAAAAACTCCAACCTGCCAATGGGTCATTGTTATGAGAAATTACAACCAAAATATAAAAATGGAGGCAGGTTTTCCAATTTAGATCAGTGTGAAACACTACTAGACATATTGCTGAACATATATTTTCCCTGTAGAGTGGAGCTATGCATCGACTTCCACGGATATTAAAGCTGTGGTCTTGTCTCCATGCTGCAAAGTTCAAAGTCTTGTTCTATAACTGAGCTGCCAGCACGAGTGGCAAGAGGTAACATGATGATGTTGTGTTACCAGCTATCTGCAGTGCAGCTTAGAACACCTGGCAGTGTAAAACGCTTGTGTGTGTGCATCCCTCCCTTTATTCTGCGTTCTCTGCTGTGTAGAACACGTAATGCATTATCCTCATCCACCTACCACACAGCACAAAACAAGGTGGGATCAAAGCCTAACACATATCATAATGGACAAACTGTATATCCCTTCCAACAGGGATATTGGATTCAATGTGTGACTCAGGCAGCAATACCACAAAGGATGTAAGAAAACCCCATCTAGATGAGACAAAATGCACTCCCTTAACCAAAGTATTAGATTTTCACCTCTTGGAAGTTGAAACAAAGTGAGAAGGATTCGGTAAAGGGGGTTTGTGGCAAGGACAGGGAAATGTGTGTCTTTGAAGAGCCTGCAAGAAAAGCAAAATGTGTGTGTTCTTAAATGATTGTCAGTGTGTATGATAATTTTGGCTAATAGGCCTGGGAATGATGCTGCTGGCTAAATCATGGCTCCCTGGTTTAATGGTAATTTGATCTTGCTTTAGGCTGGCTCGCCCCGGCACCAGTCAACATCATGTCACAGCAGTGGTCTTGTGAGTGACACCGCTGAGAGGCTTTTTTTACTGGCCACAACCAAAACAGGGCTCTGGCCAGCATGAGGGCAGAGACAGAGACACAGCGCTACAAGACAGACAACTACAGAGGGTGACGATAACAGCAAAACTAAAAAGCAAGTGATGCTGGTGGAAGTTGATGTGAAAATAACATTCAGAATACTTATAATAGTGCTTGGTATTTTTCAGTTTTGGTACCAATATGAAAACTAATGTAAGGTACGTCCATGTATTCAGGGTAAGGGTGTGATCACCAGTCACCAACAATAATCAATGTAGCCATTTTCTTATATGAAGTTGCCAGGATATTGTCCATGTCCAATGCAGTTTTTCCTTGCCACTGTCGCGTAGCGCTTGCTCATGGTGCAATTGTTGGGTCTATACATATAGAGTTGGTTTAGACTTGCTCTATATTAACAAGTGCTATGAGATAACTCTGTTATGATATAGCGCTATATAAATAAAATTTAATTGAATTGAATGTCAGATGCATTCTCACCTACTGGAAATTCTCAGTTTGGTTTAGGCAACAGGTGGAGCCTTGGTGCAGGAGGTAGGACATGATGCCAAATATATGCTGCAGAAATTGCAGTGTTTTGTTTACAGAACATCAAACATGGCAGACGAAGGTACCAACTCATTTGTAATGATTTTAGGCTTTTGGGCTTATAGCAATACTACATGTATTTTGATGTATCCACAGTATTTGTGAAATAGTGGAAATCAATATACATGCAAAAAGAAATTAATACAAAGCAGCTACACTCCGTGTGCCAGTAGCATGACAGAAATACCATCAACACACCCACTCGCTCTTGTGAATTCTCCACTCAATGATCTGGTCTCAATCAGACATTACATGGACCTGGTACTAGGGTGCTGGCAAGGCAAAGTCTGTTTAATGTTCGAACATTTGCGTTCCCACATACAGCTGGGTTATGTCTAGATAGGTTCAGGGTTGCACTGAATGTGTGAAAGGCACATTTGTTGATATATTGGATGAGGGTTTGGCCAGTTTGGTCAAGGAGAAAAATTTTGTTTTTTGACATTCCAAGCAGATTTTCGGTTAAATCATTGCAGCCTTATTTGTGACTGATGTATTGGTCAGAACAGGTTAAACAGTCTTTACACACAATCTCTTAAGTATCAAATCTAATTATTTTCTAATTTTAAAGGAAATCTAATTTCCTCTTCAAATCAGTACACTGCACAGTGACAAGCAGTCCATACTACATTCAGCACCTCCTGCCCTCAGCTGTTACTGATTAATCTTCAAAACACAAGAATCCTAGAAGCAACTGTAAAACCTGATACACATTTAGACAGTTATTCTATCATCAACCTTCATCAACTAACTTCAATGATTTCTTCATCTAAGCCATCAATGTGACTCTTAGATCCCATCCCAACTTGGCTGCTAAAATAGCATTTCCTTACTAGATATGATCGATCTGTCCTTATTAAAAGGCAATGTGCCACAGTCTTTTAAGGTAGGTGTTATTAAACCTCTTCCTAAAAAGCATTCTATTACAGAGACTGGAACATTTAATTTTCATTAATAGCTGGTTTAAATCCCATTTATCAAATCGATATCCATTTGCACATGTTAATGATGAATCATCCATGCACACCAAAGTTAGTCATGGAGTTCCACAAAGTTCTGTGCTTGGACAAATTCTATTTACCTTATATACAGAATGCTTCCTCTAGGTAATATTATTAGAAAGCACTCCATAAACTTTCATTGTTATGCATATGATACCCAATTATATTTATCAATCAAGCTGTCACATTCTGTGGACTTATGTTCTGTGTTTCTTGTTTTAGTTTGTGTCTCGTCCTTTGGATCGTCCGTTTCCTGTGTCTCCTTCGCTTGTGTGGTCCCAACCTTATTTGGTCGTGTTATCTGTGCTCATTAGTTCTCCCTCTTGAGTTGATTCTGTTCACTTGGTGTCTTGTGTTCATTTGTGTATGATCCTCTTGTGAGTCCCTGTGTATTCATACCTAACTTGGTCCCTGTGTTCTTTGTTGGGTCATTGTGCCTGCTGCTTTTCATGTCATGGCATCTTTGGTCTGCGCCAGCTTTGTGTTTTCCTGTGGTTTCTCTGTCTGTGCCTGGACTCTTCATTGCTTGGATTATTTTCTTTTTTCTCTTTTGCCCCATGGATGTTTCTCGTGTTTTTGTTATCTTCAATAAATCCGTCATCCTGCCTGTGCTGTCTGCCTTTGGGTCCTTTCCCATGCTACCATCATGTCACGTTGTGACACAAGCCAGATGAAACCAATCAGTTAAACTTAAAGCATGCCTTAAGGACATAAAAACCTGGATGACCTACAATTTTCTAATGTTAAACTCAAACAAAATTTATTAAAACGTTATCGTAGTTGGCCCCAAAAACCTCCGAAACACATTATCTAAAGATATAGTGTCTCTAGATGGCGCTGCCCTGGCCTCCAGCGCCACTGTAAGGAATCTTGGAGTTATTTTTGATCAGGATGTCCTTCAACTCCCATATAAAAGAAATGTCAAGGATTGCCTTTTTTTCACCTATGTAACATTGCAACAATTGGGCACATCCTGTCTCGAAAAGATGCAGAAAAACTAGTCCATGCATTTGTTACCTCTTGGCTGGACTACTGCAGCTGCCTATTATCAGCCTGCTCCTGCAGCACATTTACTGACAAGAACCAGGAAAAGAGATCATATTTCTCCAATATTAGCTGCTCTACACTGGCTCCCTGTAAAGTGCAGAATAGAACTTCAAATCCTTCTCCTCACCTATGAAGCCCTTAATGGTCAGGCACCATCATATCTTAAAGAGCTCATAGTACCCTATTACCCCACTAAAGCACTGCGCTCCCAGAATGCAGGGCTCCTTGTGGTTCCTTGGGTCTCTAAAAGTAGAATGGGAGCCAGAGCTTCAGCTGTCAAGCTCCTCTCGTGTGGAACCAACTCCCAGTCTGTGTACAAGAGGCAGATACCCTCACATTTAAGAGTAAGTTTGTTTAAAACGTCCCTCTTTGATAAAGCTTACTGTAGGGCTGTGATGGCTGCATCCGCAGCCACACAGAATATAAACTACGGTAACCCCATGCCCAGACACATTAGTTAATTTCATTGTCATATTTTGCAGATAAAACAATAGCCACATCACACTCGGATCACAATATACTCATGGTTTATTTTTATGTTTTGATATTTCATTAGTTGGTTGTTAATACACACTTCTAGATTTTGTTTATCAAGAAGCTATATTGAGTTGTTTAACGTTCTCTTGTTTTAACAGAGCTCCAGGAAATGGTGGCCTGATAATCAGGAGGTGCCAATTAGGACCGGACCAACTGCCTGTCAACTCGAGGGGGAGATGGGAATGTTTCAATGATTATTTGGAAATATAAGTTGTTTGGGATGGCACTTTTGATTTCATTTTGCTATGTTTAGTAAATGTTTGTTTAAGTTAAAGGCTGGCCAGATTATTAAGTGTGTTTAAGTTAATTAGTGTTAATTGTTTTGTGAACTCCCCCTATGTGTCCACTGGACTGATCAACCAGTGTATATATGTTCCCTTGTGTTCTTTGTTTGATTAGGTGGGTTTTGGTCAGTCATTTGGTTTGTTCAGTTGAGCACGCATTTGCTTTTGTTTAGTTCTGTTTAGTTGACCTTTTTTATAGCCCGAAGTTATTGTTTCTTTTTGTAAATTGTTTGAATTTTTGTGGGATGAATAAAAACCCATTTTTGTTAAATTACACCTTGTGTCCTTGTACCAAACTACTCGGTCCCTCACAAGGGCTGACTCAGGTGAGCCCTGAGACCCCTCTTAGTTATGCTGTAATAGGGCTAGACTTCCCATGATGCTCTGAGCTCTTCTATCCTCCTCTTCATCTGTATGCACTCAATTAATGTTATTAATGCTTGTTACTAACTTAACTACTTCCCTTTCTCTCCTGGAGTCTGGATCTGTGGATTCGGACCGCCTGCTGTCCCTGTGCACCTGCTCAACAGCTGCTGCTGCTATTATTATATTGCTACTACTATTGTTTGTGTTAACATCGGCACCCAGAGTCTGGTTCTGTTCGAGGTTTCTGCCTGTTAAAGGGAATTTTCCTCTAAACTGTTGCCTAGTGCTTCATGGTGGGAATTGTTGGGTCTCTGTACATAAAAAGTCAGTCTAGACCTGCTCTATATGAAAAAGTGCTATGAGATAACTTTGTTATGATATGGCACTATATAAATTCTTTTTAAATACATCTACAACAAAAGTCTCTCCTAAGCAGAAACTAATGTCCTTGTGTGAAAGCTGCGGTAACAGCAGGAGTGAATATAGAAAACCTTCAGTAAAATTAGCCCAAGAGTAATTACACTTTTAGTTATATTACTGTGGTTCTAGCAGACACACTGGCCCATCTAGGAAATGGCTCATTCACATTAGAGAGAAAGCAAAACAGCAGTTGGAATTGGAGGGACAGTACTTGAGGACACCATCCACCTGCCACTCACTGATATCTGGAGAGAATACACTCATTTACACAACCCTCACTCTGTAGACCATGGTTCACCTTAAACAGGTCAACGTTGGAATTGTTGTATCAGGCGGTTTGTACATATTTTGAAGTTTGCAGATAACAGTGATCCAGAGTGACAAGGTCAAATTGTGTTCATCTCATGTCAAAGACAATCTTTTCTTGGATCACATAATTTAAGTTAATTAGTATATGCACCACAGTCTCACAGCTAATCCTTCTACCATCCTACAATTGTGAAATGCAGTGGTTGTAATTCAGGATGCATACATTTTGTAATGAGCCTCATGCTGATTAATACCATCATTCCAGATTTTTTGGTCTTTCCTACAAGGTTTCCCTTCTATCTATCCATCTGCTTGTTCCTATTTAGAGGTGTCTAACTCTTTAGATAATTATTCACAGTACAGTGAATTGGATTACAGGCAACATTCTGACACTGATGAGTCAATGAGTTGCAATTTCAAAGCAGCACATGATGATAATGTCAGTTTGCACCAGTACTGATTTACCATACTCCACAATCCATAAACCAAAGAGTATGTGCCAGAGAATGGAGAAAGCAACATACAAATTTAGGTTTGAATCTTCAACAGCTTTAAATATTATCTGGAGAAAACATCTTTGCAACATATCAAACATTATCTTTGGCCATTTCCCAAACTGGTCTTTCAATAGCAAGTAATACTGCAGTGCACCAAATTACAAAATCCCAAAGGGAAGTGAAATAGATCATGTTTAAGAACTACTAAAACACACCATCAAGGTCACAGGGCCATATGTAGAGCATTTCACAGGATGCTTTGGGATGAAGGTAGGACTATCACACACAGACAAATGTATTCATGGCAATTGAATTGTTTGCTGAGAGAGGAAACCCGCATAAAAGGAGAAGAAGGATTCAAACCAGGACTGAGGCAGTTGGCCAACCGAATCAGGGTTTACACTGGCTAGCACAGACCCTCTGGTTGTCTGATGTTGTGTAAAGTATTTTTGGCACTGGTTTCCTGATTAACAATTACACTAAATTATACATATTTTAACCTTTTAAATTTATTTATTTACCTGTACAATCATCGGTGCATATTCAAACCCACTCCTTTTAGGATCACAGCTAATCCACATGCTAACAGGATGTAAGGAGCACACACCCTGTCTGTCTCTCATTGAAATGATGAGTAAGTATCCAAGAAGCTGAAAAAAAACTAACATGAATGGTAATGCCCCATTGTGGAAGCAAACTCAGCAGATCATTTCTCGTCCAAACACTATTCATTGCCGTGTTCTCTTTCATCCTGCTTTTACCCTACCCCCCCCCCCCCGCCCCCCTATATTTTCTTTTTTCTCTCTCTACCCAACCGGTCGAGGCAGATGACCGCCCACCAAGAGCCTGGTTCTGCCTGAGGTTTCTGCATGTTAAAAGGCAGTTTTTCTTTGCCACTGTCGCCTAGCGCTTGCTCATGGTGGAATTGTTGGGTTTATACATATAGAGTTGGCTTGGACTTGCTCTATATTAACAAGTGCTATGAGATAACTCTGTTATGATATAGCACTATATAAATAAAATTGAATTGAGACTTCTGATCAATTAATCCACTATCAGCTTCCTATTTTTAATATCACGTTTGGTAACTCTTGATAGTCTTAAATTGATCGAACCTGTTACCCCTACACTGGGATCAATACCTTAAGGCCAACATATGATGCATGTCAAAACACCCACTGTTTTCTACATAAACACACACATCAACTTTATAACATCCACTCACTAGGTTGGCCCTTCTGGGCTATTATACCTTAACTATGTGACATGTCCAGTGTCTGCTATGGGCATGTCAATCAACTGACTCTGTGGCCGTGTGTGTTTTAGGATGGCTCCAATTTGAAATTTCAGGGGTACCGTTTACTGTCAGCTTTGGGTTCCAAGACTTCAGTGAGTGATTCTTTTATGTTATCTTATTTCAGTGGTTTGCACCAATGTTAAGACAGAATAGTGTCTAACCTTTGCAGATAATGTCTGTATCTACCCATCTAATGTACTTATAGCTTCTTTGTAACAGGGTATATAATCACTACTAACTTCTCCATTAACTATCTTTGTTCCTCTGTGATGGCCATCATAGTCTTGAATAAATCATTAAAGAGTAACTTTTACTTTATTCCACATATCCACCCTTTGAACTACGCACAGGAAAGAACTTGGTCTAGTGAGTCATCATAACAGGAGCCTAGCCTAGTAGAGAGTAATGCCTTAACTTAATAATTTACAGAGTACCATTCTGGATTGCATTTGTTACCTCTAGGCTGGCCTATTGCAACTCCCTATTATTAGGCTGCTCCAATAAGTCCCATAAGGCTCAACAGCTGATCGAATATTCTGCGGCACATTTACCGACAACAACAAGAAGAGATCATATTTTGCCAAAATTATTTTCTCTACACTGGCTACCTGTAAAATCCAGAATTGAATTTGAATTTAAAATCCTTCTCCTCACCTATAAAGCCCTTAATGGTCAGGCGCCATCATATCTTAAAGAGCTCATAGTACCCTA
>JAVQJF010079281.1:0-42071 GCA_036023855.1 Gadopsis marmoratus | reverse complement strand
TACTTCGCTTAAATTACAGATAACAGCAATCCAAACACTCTCAAACCTAAAATCACCCCCCCCCCCCCCCCGGTCAGATTATGGGCCACTTGTATCAGCTGTTGATCTCCGCGTGCAGTAAACACCAGATCTCGTTTACCCGGCGTTGTTTTGGGCCTTTGGCGTTGCAATGTGCCATTTCATACCAGGGTGCCAGCTGAGGTTAGGTGACCCTGTTGCCTCCCATATGGACAGATAAGTGGATTGGACCAGCTGACGAGCCTCCCCTGCAGGTTCAGGGTCGAGCTGCGGTTTTGAGAAGTGTGGGATTAGAGGAGAAGGAGCCGCACTGACCAGAGGACCATGACTCCTGGAGCGCAGGGTTCCACCCCAACACCACCAGCAGCAGCTGCTCACGCGTTGCATGCTGCAGGAAGTTGTGAGCTCTTCCACCAGTTTTTAGATTGTCACATTTTAAGACCCGGGGAGGGAGAGCTGTCCCAACATTTGACAAGATGGAAAAAAAAAAAAAACAACTCACTTTTCCTGCCCTGTTAATCTTCTAGACTGAGAACCACTGAGCTGTAGCAGTCTCTGCTAAACCGATCAAACGGTCTAATGTGTGTCTATTTTAGTCTGCCGCAAATTAAAAGGTTCAGAAATGTCTCGATTTAATCGCCAGATTTAAATATTGAGCCTATCTGGGTAAAGAAGCCCACTGTGGCCTGCAGGACATTACATCATCTGTACTGATGCTCATTCGAGCGTCGTGGTCCCACTTCTCCTGTAACAATCCCCAAAATATGACTCAGGCATTTTTTTTTTTTGTTTACCCAGAACTCTCTTCGTGTGTTTCATTGATTGGTTTTGTTACATGCTCATCGACCGCAGCGGGCCGGGTGTCTGGGCCGGCTTCGGGCAACAGGTGTCCCGCAGAGGTGGGGCGAACCTGCCGCTCTGCTTTGTGGCAGGCGGCCAAGAGTTGACGCTGCACTCCGTCACTGCGCCCCCTCCCTTCCTCTGGGGGAACTTTGAGCGTTTCTTCGTCGGGACGGCGTGTTGTCAGCCCTGCAGAGGTCCGTGTTGGGATCCCCGACACTCAGCCGCAGCGAGCCTCCTTTCGTCCTGCGCGCCTCGCGGATCCCGGCCTCGTCGGGGCGGAGACTCCGCGGCGTCGGAGGTGGGCGCAGAGGTCCGGCTGCAGGGTGGCGCCCCACGACACCTGATCCAGCGCCCTGACACGCCGCCCCCGCAGCCCGCCGGCTGATTGTGACATTTCACTGGAGGAGGTGGAGGAGGGGGGGGAGAACTGGCAACATGTGCGCCCGGATGGTGTGAAGTGTGACACGGCGGCTCTTTGGGCTTTCGTGGCTCTCGGATACGCCGCTGCTGGCTCACCGTGTGTAATAGGTGAGTGCACGAGTTTGTTCCTCTACGTCGGCCGCGCCGCGTCGGGAGTCCCGGTTGGAGGTTCCCGGGCGGTTACGGCACAACGACACAAGCGGCGGACCCGCTGTCAGTTGCTGCGTGTCCGTTCACCCTTCGATGCACCTGCGTCAGGAACGTGCCGTCGTCCGGATGTGAGCCTGCAGGACAGCCACTGTTCCACGGGAGAGGGAGGTAAAGAACGATCCCTCTGGTCATGTTTTGTGTGTGGGATTCCAAATCGTGTGCGTCTCTCTTGACGATCCAAAAACCCCCCCCCCCCCAAAAAACAGCAGCATCACGGGGGAATTTAGAAAACGTGTGTTCGTTAGACTTTGGGTGACACTGTGTTCTTGGAGAGATGAAGCGGTTGAGATGCCAGGCAGCAGCAGTCCCAGGTTATTTACAGCAAGTGTGCGTGGAGGAATAAACAGTCTGTGATGAGCGAGGGCGCCATCAGTGCAACTTCTCTGATCTCTGCCCTTCCACTGGTTTTACCTCTCTGGCAGCAACAAAGCAGATAATAGGAGAAAGTCTCTTAAAACGCAAGACCACCAGGAACAAACCGGCGAACGCCCCATTTGAGTGTCCGGCTCCAGCTTTGTCTCCAAGCACACTGGGGTCATATAGGGCAGTTTAAAGTGTGCACTGGTTGAACCTGCTGGCCACTCTCCCCATTGTGACAGGAATGTTAGGTTGCCTGTTCGCCACAGAACCGGCAACCCCCCCATTCCATTGTTCTGGGGGGGGTTGCAATCCTCCAGTGCCTCTCCCTCTGGAGAGGGGTCAGCGGGGGTATTGACATCTATAGCTGACAGCTTCCTCCGGTCAAGCTGACATGCTGTGATACCGTGAGTGGATATTAGGGAACATATGAGCAAAGCACTTAATACTAATGAGGACATTAATGTCTTTGGGCACGACGCTCCGGGGGCCATGTCGTGTATCTAGAGAGATATCGTGCAATGCTGCAAACTCCGTCGGCGTGTATTGAATCTACACAGCTGAACTGACAGAAACACTGGCATCATCATCTCCCGACCCTGCTGCTTTTCCCTGACTTGGAATTGGTTTGACATAGATTGAAGTCAATCTTAAGTCAAGGTCACCGTCCCAAATCTGGCGCGGAAAACAAGTAGTCGATTAGTTGATTGTCAGAAAAGGTCTCTATCGAGAACACGAGTTAGAGCCTACAGACTTTGACTAATGTCGGCATGCTAAGATGCGCACAGTGACAATGCAAAAGTTGTGAGAATTCATCCTCTCAACTCAACTTTATTCGTGTAGCAGCTTTCATACAAACATGCAGCCCAAAGTGCCTCACAGAGCAGGGATGAAACAGCGCAAACACAAAAAATAATAACAAAATAGACAATAAATAGAACAACATGGGCAACATGTTGCTGGTGCTAGAAGAGAAGTCGGAAGATCGCCAAATGCATTACGGTTTACCCTCTGGACACCGTGAATGTCTGCAAAATGTCATGAAAATCCATTAAATAGATATATAAATAGATTTCAGGCTGGATTAAAAGTGGTGGGCCAGCATTGCTAAACTCCAGAGCCACACTGCTGGAATAGCTAAAGCAGCGAGGCGTCTCTGGTTTCAGCTCCTCAACTGTGAGAATTTGCTGCTGTAATATTTTCAGGTTTTAGTACGTTGATCGGCAAAAACAAGCAATCTGAATATGTGATGGGTATTTCTGTATATGTTCTTACATTTTATAGACTAAGCAATTAGGTGATTAATGAATGGGCTTCACAGTCTGTTTAGCACGTTACACCCAAGATAATTTGACCCTTGATTTGGTCAAAGAAAAACTCCAAACGCGTGACAGCTTCTAAACTCAAGACTGGATGAATGACATAAAGAGGCTTTTCCCCGGCAGGTTTACTTCTGCCAATTCTTTACGATGTCGTTCTGTGTGATGGGAGTCTAACGTGTGTGTGTGTCATTTCAACACCGTCCTATTTGGTGCGATGTGGAATGTTGACAGAAGACTCCGAGGGCAGGGGCTGAACAATCTCCGCAGCTGCTCTCTTATCACCAATGTCAGGAAAAGTCTACATTGACGCTGAAAAACACCCGGAAAGTATCAGCTTTCCCATCCAGAGCAGCAGACTTCCCTTAAACAAGCGTATCGGGGGAAGCCACAGGAAAAGGGAAAATCTGGTGTCGGACTCTTGCAGCAGAAAGTCCGAGCCGGTGGGAAACCGGTGGGGAATGTGGCTGTGGCAGTGTGAGCAGATATCATACGTGTAAGCAAGCATCCCTCATGACTGGTAGAGAGCGGTACACCGTGAGGCAGAATGCAGCCCCCAAGGGCCCCTCATGCTGCACAGTATGTGCTCAGGATGGACTTCGCACCTTCCTCGCCGTTTCTTTCCCTGTGTTTTCTAAATGCCAGGCGGTATTAATGTTGGCCCTTGGCTGCTTTTGGAATTACTTTTCATTTATGCAGAGAGGGGGCTCACATACAGGAACCACGGGGGGGGGGAGTGCCATGCTGGAAAGCAAGTGAAAGCCGCTTTATTCAACCAAGAAGAAAAATAAATTTCCCCCCCTCAGCCTCTTATGATCCTATCGGCTAAAGAGCACTCCCATAGGACCAGGGCTAGTCTTGTGGAAAGAAAAAAACCCTCTCTCTTTCAAGTTGTTGACATTTGAAAGCCATTGTACTGTATACAGTAGTATCAGAGCAGGCTCTGTTTGCCCATTGGGGGGTATCGGGGTGAATAATATACCATCTGGGGCCTCAGGTCAACAAAAGCCTCGAGTAGAAGAACCCCCACCTGCCCTGACCAAGCAGAGGCCACAGCAAAAGCAGATAGAAGAAGAAGAAGAAGAAGAAGAAGAAGAAGAAGAAGGGGGTTGGTAATGAATAACTAGCCATTATGACGATTAAAGGGGGCGATGGGCATGGGGAGACGTGGGGAGACGTGGGGAGACGTGGGGACCGTCCAAGCATGAGGTGTTTACAAGGGGAATTCCTCACATTCCTCAGCTGCAGCCATGCCACTCCAATCTGCACCTCCACCCACTGATGGTCACCCCCTGCGCCAAGAGGGACCCAAAGGGGCGAAAGGACCCAAATATGTTCCCTCACAGGAAATGGCCGCTTTAAATGTGTTCTGTAAGACGGTTTTTGACTTGTTGCTATAGAGGATTTGTTTGGGCGTGTATTTCATAGAGCTAATACAGCAGGCTGAGAAACGCACGCAGCACATCCCAAGAGTTAAAGTTTACACTAAGGCTTGTTTTTTTTTTAGCTTTGAGTCGAAAAAAGGCGTTTTTGAGTTAAAGCTGGCACGTGTAGTTTTCCACACATTCAAGCTTTAAGAAGGACTACGGCGCTTTTAGCATTGGTTTAACTTTGTTGTTGTTATATTCAGTACAAATGTCATAGCTGAAGCAGGCACAAATTTGCTATTTACTGAAGTGATGAAATTAGATGTCACTGGCATCGTGAACCCAGCAGGTGTGATGCAACACATATAAATGCTGTTAGCATTTAGCTGAAAGCACCGCTGTGCAGCCTCACAGAGCCGCTAGCATGGCTGCAGATTCTTAGTCTCCTTTGTGTTTCCCCATGCAGACCCATATAATGGAGATTCACTCGGAAGAAAACGGTATGTGCGTCAGCTTTAACTTTGCTTTCTGGTCAAATATTTAACCTGCATATGTCAAACTACAGGATGATCCCTCGGTGACTGCGCCATCATTTTCACTGGATTTCTCAGTGTTATAAGGGTGACACAGCTCGCACACATCGTCTACTTTATAAACCTATGAGGCGTCGCAGTAAAGCTGGAGGACGTATGTAGTCCGTTGCAGTAGTATTTTAGAATCAGGCAGTAAATCATCCTAAATATGTCGATATATTTAAAGGTTTTATGTTATATATTAAATGCTCTGAAGTGCAAGGGCTTCATAAAGGGTTCTGGTGCCTTTTTGTATAAGGACGTCATAAGTCTGGGCTTAAAAAAGCAGAAGATTGTTTCATAGACTGAGGAGATGAAGTCTTTATTCATACGCGAGACCTTTAACTGTCTTGTCACACACACAAAAAATGAATACCCACAGAGGGTTTGTGTTTTAGGATCAATCACCACATTTTTCCAATTCAGCGCAGATGACTGGGTCTAATAGGATTATGCGCAGGCCTGTTGGTAGGAGAAAGAAGTCCGGGGGGGGGGCACACGTTACCTTTGCAAACCCAGCCTCAGCCAGCCTCTGGGGGGGCATGTGATGGAGGGGGACAATACTAGCCAGGTGTCTGCGGCTGGGCTCACCTCTGAGGATTACTCAGGGCCTCTAATGGGTGGCAGGTTGTGACCAATGCTAGGGAAGAAGCAAATCGCCGCCCTCTCACCCAGAATAGTGCTTTTCTATCAATTTTCTTTTTAAAAAAAGAGACAGAGCCGCTAGTATCTGGTTTCCTTGGCAACGTCTTCATTCTGGGTATTTGTCCTTTCAGCGCTGAATTTCTCGCAACACCAAAAGCAAAAAAAATCCTTTCATTTGTAATTTGTGAATACTTGCCAGTTGTACGTTTTGGATGCAGCAAATTGTATTCATGGTCTCCCTCCTTTGTTGTT
Source organism: Gadopsis marmoratus (assembly GCA_036023855.1). Lineage (NCBI taxonomy): Eukaryota > Metazoa > Chordata > Actinopteri > Centrarchiformes > Percichthyidae > Gadopsis > Gadopsis marmoratus. The sequence continues at coordinate 36,068 of JAVQJF010079281.1, read as the reverse complement.
GTGTACCCTCAAAAGCTTTTGAGCATGCAATCAAAGTTAAAATCAAACCTTCTCTACCAGCCAGACTCATCTGATTTGAGGCTGCAGCTTAAAGTGGCACCATATGCTGGGCACTGAGGAGACCCCTCCCCGCGGTAGATCTTATTATTGCGCTCTATGTCACTGTCAGCAGCTAATTGTTGTGGAGGACTGAGGTGACAGGAGGGGGAAAACTCTCCTATCTTGTCTTAAATGCTTGGTCATCTTTTCTTTACCCTGCCACCTAAATCGAAGCATTTCCTTTACCAAATATGCAAAGACACACCCTCTGCGTTTGTAATCACCTCGCCAAAGCCTGCATGTGATTCTCTGACTCACGCTACCCACGTTGAAGCTGTTTGAGTCAAAGTTGAGGCCGTGTGAATGCCAAGAACGGAAATCGGGAGCTCTTGAGTATATAAAACTATTGTTTTCTCTCCGTGCCCTGCCCATGCCGCATATGGCTCATTTCATGGCTGCTGGAGAGCCTGATTGATGGCCTGAAGAGCAGCGGGGCTGATGCTCCTCATGTACAGTGCTTGGCAAGGTGAGGTCACATGAGGTAAACCGAAATGTATAGGAGATGGAAGAAGAAAGAGGATTTGTAAGGTGGTTTTCCTAGGAGCTAAAGCTACATGACAGCTAGCCAGAACGGTGATGTTTCTGATGTCTTCCTTGCCGAAGGTCTCATGGGAGCTGACATTGTATTGCAATCATTGCGTTAACCACTTCGGGACAACTCCTCAAATATGAAACGTCTGTATCTGCATCTGTAACCCCCAGTTAGAGAGCAGTTTATATGCTTTTTTCCTCCCATTCTCTTCCTCCGTCTCGCTCTCCAGTCTTAGAGATTCGTGGCCCCAGGAGGCTGGAAAGCTGTCTAGTAATCTGAGTTGGCATTAATACTGAATAAGATGGAGCGAGGCGTCGGCCGCGCAAATTAATTTCCATAAACACAGCGGCGTTTAAAAGACACCAGCAAAATGACACAGTGGGATTTCGCCGTGTGTGCGTTTGCCTGTGAATGTGTTTGTTTGCAGGCATGGTGGTTTGTGGCAGCTACGTCGCCATGGAGACAGTGGCAGCATCGTGTAGGGAGGACGTTGATGCTGGGGCGAGTACAGCATTGGCAGCAGACAGGAGCAACATGGCAACAAGAAAATCCGCTGGGCTGCTGGGCAGGCGTCTGTCGGGCTTTATGTCAGACGAGACACTTCACGGTCCTCACAGTTATACTTTTACATGGTTCTGCCCCCGATCCACTGTACCACAAGATGTTCATGCCCAGATTATCGCGTCTGTGTGGAGAATGACGCTCCTGCTGAAGCAGCTGGAATGACCCCCCCCCCCCTCCCACCTCCATGAACAGGAGAGTGTCCTTTGGGGAGAAGAGATGACTTGACGTTTTGGGTTTGTCAGAAGCTGCAAATAAATTGGACACTCTGGTCGCTGCGCAGGCTGCTTGTGCTCTAACAACACACGATATGTCAAACATGCTGTAGTAGCTGCAGTGATTTTTCTCGCCCTCTCAAAACTGCAAGGAGTTTATGCATCTGGTGCTGTTGGATTTATTCCTTTCATCCATATTTCTTGTTTCCTTTGCCCCTATCGCTGCAGACTTGAAAGACCACGGCGTCATAAACCTTTTTAAAGAAACGGTTTGGCAAATTGGGGAATTTCGCTTATTCGCTCTCTTTGCCGAGAGTTATGAGAGAATCAATACCGTTTTCATGTCTCTGTGTTAATTACTGAGCTAGAGCAAGGAGGTAATTATCGTACCTTAGCATAAAGCCTGGAAGCAGGGTGAAACAGCTAGCCGAGCTCTTTCCAAAGTTAAGAAATATACCTGACGCTGTTCATATAGAAATATTTACTGCGCGTAACTCCTTGTATAACCACAACTTGCCTTTTTTTTTGCCGTTTTGTTTGTGGGCAAGTTACGAGATGTTAATTATTGAGTTAGGCATTGGTCTAACAGTCCTTGATGACTGTCCGACGTAGCGAACGTGCCTGAAGCAACAACTGACGCGTGAATCTGTTCACAGTGCAGGATCCATCGCTTCACATTGCATGACCTGGGACCCGGAGTTAAAATCTAGTTATTGTTTCAATTTAAAATGTGCTTGCATGGTGAATTTCACAAAACAAATTGGTGTTAAATATGAGCACAGTGTACACAAATGCAGGGGGTCAACAGGGGCCCACAGCACAGTTTGGTCGTCTGCGGTGCGGAAGCCATCTTTTGCAGAAACTGTCGCCACAGAAACTCTTAAAATAATGTCAGTGAGGTTTGGCTAGCTCCCCTGCTTTCCCCTGGGCACTCACTTCCTTCTTTACCGCGCCGCTAATAATAGATCCTGCTGCTCAGCCCGATGCATTGTCCCATGTCCAACATCACACAGACGAGAGTATCAGCAGAGTGATGGAGGGAGAGACACACCTGCAAATTCTCTCCCGGTCAGCTCCGTCTCCCCGCGGGGCAAAGCATTTGACATTTAACTACAATAGCCATAAACAGGCCACTGGAAGTCCATTGACATAGTCTGGCACAGTTTTTTCACTGGGTGTGTTCTGTCTCCCTGCACCTCTCCTCCATGACGGTTTAAACCCAGGATGACACTTCTTGAATCCCAAGCGGCAGTAAGGAACAGGTGTACCGTATAATAGGTCCATGGACTTTTTCTGATGAACTCTGGAAATCATTTTCCTCATGTTGTTCATTACTACCTGTTTGATGTAAGAACAAAAGGACGTGTACGGTATCACCACTTAATCACGGACTCGGAAGCTTACTTCGTCTAAGCTCCATCTCCAGCATACCATAATGTTAAACCCGTGTGTGTGTGTGTGTGTGTATCTGTTTACCTATTCATTAATCCAGCCATGAGTGATGGCACTGGCAAACCAAAGCTCTCCATCCTCTGGTAATTATACGTCTGTTGTTTGTGAGACATTTTTCTCCCGAAATGCATTTTAAAAACTGACACACACAATCTGTGAGATGCTGCCGGTGGGCGTCCCGGTCTAATGTTGGTAATTAGCGTGGTGAGCGGTTGCGCTGATTGCTTCATTATTTCTCCGATAGGTGTCTGTGAGAGAGATTTTGATGGACGTTGCATGTTTGGCAGTAACCCATGCCGAAGCTCCTCCATGTGAACATCATACTCTTCAAACTTTGAGGCTACCTCACACCTACAGGCGCAACGTTGTTTACTAAATGCATGTTTGGAAGTCTGTCCTGCTCCGCTTGCATCAGATTTGCTCAAGGCAACACCAAAGCTCAATGCAAGCTGCCACCGTCGTGTTACTCAACATAAACACATGGTAGAGCGGCTTCTATATGGACATAAGCAGGGCTCAGATCCTCCTCAGTTTCCTAGAAAGACTGATTCAGGGTAACTGTCTTGTTTTGCTCACAGTGGTTCAGCCCGATGCTGTGAGCAGGACAGCAATGGCCCAGTTTCCCAGACAAGGATTATTTTTGTACGCTGGACAGATAGAAGATATTACATGCTGTTTCTCACTGAAGGCCCCAGTCGTTGACAGCATTGTTTAATCAATGTCTTTGAAACTGGAATTGTTTCCGAGGCGATCGATATTTCTGAGGGGCTTTCAAAGTTTTAGAGAGAAAGCGACAATGATTGATTTTATTGTGTGTCAGATAATCAATTTGATTTATCATTTGATGTTTTTAAGTACGTTTTAGCCACATTAGCATTGTGGCTTGCACTTTCAGCATGCTAACACTCTGCTAAGTAGTATGCTATTAGCATTTAGCTCAAATCACTGCCGTACCCAAATGCCAAACACTTCACTGGTTCCAGATTCTCTCTCTTTCTTTCTCTTTTGTATCTTCGTTTAGTTGATCTCTTTAGATTTTGGACTCTTTGTCAGACAACACAAGTCATTGGAAGACACCGCTGTGTGCTTTTAGAAGTGGGGGTGACCATTTTCCCTCTATTTTCTGAATAAATATTCCAATGATTATGAAAACACTAGACAGATTAATCAGTACTATAAAATAATCATGAGTTAAAGCAAGATATAAGACACTGTGACTGAAAAATCTTGAGATTGTGAGTTTGGGAAAGTGAATTTTCTCAATCACATTTTATTGCCATTTGAAATTATTGCACCTCTCAAACTGGTATGTCGGCTCATGGTCAATATTTTGTACATTCACGCACAAAACTGAACAGCTCTTTCGGTCATATTGTTTCATATTTTATTGTCAGTTTTCTATTTATGCTCCCTGATTTGCAGTACTTGCTTTATCTTTCTTTAAATGTTCTACTTACTATGTTTATTTTGTTATGAACCAATATACCAAGGCAGTTTACTTCTTATTATTATTTACTACGAACCAAAATAATCCTGCTCACTGTCAATCACTTGTTCCGCTTCTTCTGCTGCTTCATACTTTGTCATTTCAGTCCATCGACATTTAAGATTGTTCAAATTCTGCCAATTCTAATGTATTCCATTCATGATTTGCTGCTTTTCTGATAACAATACTTGCACCGCAGGGTGCTGTCTGCTCCGTGATATTGAACCATATAATTTGTCACAACTCTGCCCCTCTGACACCTCCTCCACTGCAACTGGACTCCCACAGGACCGGCCTCAGTAGGAGGTCCCCGTGCCGTCATTTCTTCTGCCAACTCCGGGCAAACATCAAACCCAGAGCCGCAGGGAGCACTTCTTCTCTACTTCATGCTCTCCCCTGTTGCGGCTGAAGAAGAAGGCCACCCGTGTCCGAACGGAAGAATATATTCTCCATCACCCTAACTCACCTTTGGAGTGGGCCATTCACAATCTTCCATGTGTTGTTTGGTGTGCTTGCGTGTGGGTTGCCCCGCATGTAATTTAGCCTTGCTGTAATTGGCGTTTTAGGCCCTTACACTGGTTGGAGAATTGGAGAACTGGGCTGCTCATCCATGAGTAAATGATCCAGTTTCGAGCCTATTGTCCTTGTCATGTTTTTGCAGAATGCATCTGCCTTCGTCTGTCAGCCTGAATCACACGGAGAAGGCCTAATTGATGCGATGTGTGTGTGTGTTGGTGTGTGAGCCAGACACTCTCAGGACTAGCAGCTCTTGGAGTTAATCCGTCGCACTAATAGTGGGGGATGGAACGGAGGGGGGAGGGAGGAGACAGGAGAACAATAAAACATCTCTCCCTCTGTTTCCGGACACGTGGTCATTGTCCTGGCGGGAAATCTCTGGACCTTGAAAGTTCTCTACGGATATTGCTCCTCTCGTTCACGTGTCCAAGCGGGCTCTCAGCGGTCTCTGCTGCACTGCTCAAGGAAACGAGGTACAATACACGAGAAAGAAAAAAATACATCCTTCCCCACTGCTTTTCGTTCCTGCCATTGTCACCAGACGAGGCTGCGTCAAGAGGTAAAAATTAGGAATGTGCATGTAAGGCGTATGGAACTTTCTGAGGTGTGTGCATTACTGTTTCTGCAGAAAGTTTGTTTGCAGCCCGTGCACTGGGACAGGAAGTGTAGAGACACAGCAGACGCAATATGTAGTTCCTCCTTTGCAATACAAATTCTCGTGTACAGCACAGGATTGCTGTGTCTACACCGTGGACATTCCTGAATGCACCAATGGGCCTTGTTTCCCATCCTGCTCCGGACATAGCTCCTCCATAGCTCATAGATGCTCTCAGCAAGATAATTAGCTCGTATGTCTGCAGGAAATGTGTCTACATGTCACATTTTTGTTGCCTTACATCTTGAAATGCGTATAACAGTATTGTTCTGACACAAAAGCATTTCCTATGTTAGCCATTTCCTTTTAAGGTTACCTTACTTGCTTTAGTTTCCTTTGCTGTATTTGCGCCTCAGTTCTAAAAGAGACTCAGCATATATTATTTCCCAAATAGTTTTGGTTTGTTACCCTTGAAAGACCAGAAAAGTCTACTTAGACCACTTGTCACAGGTTGCATACATCTATGAGTTGTTCAGCCAAAGAGCGATGGTCCCTTCTCACATTGATTCACATTTTTAGAGGCCTGAAGAGATAAAACCTATACAGTATTTGTGAATAGAAGTTAATTCTTGGCCTTCTTGGGATCAATGTGTTTGACAAAAATCAAAATCAAAACTCACTAGTTTTGTTTTGTTTTAGTGCATCCTACGGCCCACATCAGCACTGTATCTTGTAAACTGATCTTGGGTTAAGATTATTAATAATATCCAGTATTTCACAATAAAAAGCAACAGTTCGAGAAGTTGGATTTTTGTTTCTTATGTCCAATCTTGTAAATCAGCTCGTGACCTCTCTGATTTATCCGTCGACCCCATAGGGGTACCAATCCCCAGGTTGGGAACCGCTCTTCTACTTCTATTACTCTATTATGTTTCTCAGCATCTTTAATAATTAGTGTTGAGTCCTTCAAACTGTCAGTCTCTAACAGCTGACACAACTCTAACAGCCCAGACTTTGTTTTTGCCCTCAACCCTCCGCATGTTGAAATGAGCACGTTGTCATGTTGATTTGAGGGGATTAAGCTTGTTTACGGTATCATGCCCTCTATGTTGGTGGCAACCCTGGGCATCTTACTTTGCATTAAGTAACCTAAATGAAGAGATGGCAGATGGCACAACGCTTAGTTTGTCGTCTCGCACCACTGCATTTTTAATCCCTCACCCTCAAGCCAAATAAAATTGCTTTCATGTTCATGCATGATACTTTGTTAGATGACATGAATCATTTAGACATGCAACTCAACTGAGTCCTTCTTTCATTTGTGAATGTCTTCCTTTCATCAGAGCTTATCTGGACATGAGGGCAGTGCAGTTCATCTTTATCCACGTGTGAGTCACCATTTCTTCTGAGGCCAGTGGACGAGTCTTAAGATCACTAACCCTCCTCGCCTCAGGAACTGCTTCGCATAGGGGACTTCGAGTGAGAAGCACTTTGAATAATGGTCCTTCTCAGTTGAGTGTTGCAGCAGTCGTGCTGCAGTGCACTAATGGTGCTTCAACTCGCACAGGGCCCGAAGTTTTGGCTCTGTGTTTAAAAGCCTGTGCTTGTGTTCTCGCTCCCTGTTATAATGTATCGCCGGCTTTCTTTAACAATTTACCTGCTCGGTATAAGAGGCTAAGGTGCGTTCAGGGAGGCCTTGTGTTAACTGTGATGCCCGCCGGGAGGCTGCAGGATAGATGGCGGCTGACAGCACCTTTGGCATTGCAGCGCTACTGCTGTGTCATGCTATTTTGCTGTGGTGTTGGCTTGTCTGTTTGTCTCAATTTAAAACCTCTGGAGAAATGTCTGCTTTTGTTGAATACCTGGAGCTAAAAATACCTTCAGCCTCACCAACCAGAGCAGACAGCAGATTGAGCGGTGAGATGTGATTGGATGGGATGTCCCAGAGAGGTTGCTTACTGTTTATTCACACCGTGACAAATTAGAAAGAGTAATAAAAAAGCGTATTTAGGAATCAAAATCTGAATTTAAAGTTGCACCAGGCAAATTCACACTTTACTGACAGCCTTATCTTACACATAATTATTTTTAAGAATGAATTCTACGCTTAGAGATCAGTCTGCATATTTCTCCCTCTTTGTAGCTGATGGAGAGATGGAGCCTAGGAACCTGGCGAATTTACTACAGTATACTTTCTCTAAAAGAGAGACAAACAACTGCACGTAAAGCTTTTGTTGATAAGAAAGATGTTTGCCGTACATGTGCAGGGTGTTATTGAGGTAGGTGACTCTCTCTCTTACAGTTCCAATTTGTGATTTTATTTAATTTTTTAAAGTGGGTGTGTATTCACAGAGAAACATCCCCTGGTGCAGTTTGAATAAATTCATATTAATGCCCCACTTTTCATGTTACGAATACTACGAATTTATAATTAAACCATTTTGGTGTTGGTGGCTGTGGTGTAAGATGGAGAAGCAACTCACAAAATGGAAAACGTGAAAACCTGTCAGGAAGCAGTGCAACGGATCCAGTGATGAAAAACTGATAAATACTTTAATAATTTGTTTACCTGCTATTTGGCATAATTTCCTGTTCATACAAACCAACACAGTAGAATCAGTATCTCATATGCTGACGGCCAAAGTGTCAATCAGTCTGCGCACACTTAAAATGTGCACCAAGATACGCATAGCTATATTAAAGCTTGGGATTTCCTGTTTACTTGCCGGTTGGAAATCTTTAAATGATTCTTTTAAATTTCCCGTTTGCCAGCTTCCAGACTCTGGCAGCTTTAGAACACCCTCTTTGGATGAAGGGACTCGGAGCATGAAGACCAAGCCTGAAGTAAAGATGAGAGAGGGGGAAGAGGAACATACTTATTTGGATGAAAGCATGATGTGATATTAAAGAAGTGGGGGTGCAAAGAGAGATGGGAGATGAAGGAGGAGAAAGGCCCTGCAGCTCGGTGCGTTTCTACTACATCAAGCCCTGTGTTAGAACCGCTGTTGGAGATCACTTTACAGAGTAACAGCCTGTCCTTCTGACGTCTCCTGACTTCAGGAAGTTAGACGGCAGTGCATTTATGCAAAGTCAGTCTATCATCCCCAGCCTGCCACACATCCATGGCTGGAGAACACACAACAATGAAAGTTATCATCGAACAGAACCTCAACTAACCGGCTGTCTCAGCCTCTGGGAAGCTGAATTAAGAGCTGTAGTCAAAACCACATTAGTTGAGTCTTAAGTCAATTCTGACAATGCTCTTTCTAAAAGGAAAAATACTGCTGTAGAAGCTTGAGTAAGAAGGAGAGTCTACAGAGACGTGGCGATACAATCTTTGATGGAGGAGGTCAAATACCTCATCAAAGGTTTCCCAGCTTATTTTCCTGGTGTAAATTTAGCTCTTTGACAGCCATTTCATGGAGTATTATGCGCTTGTTATCTGTTAGTGTGGCCTCTTTGAGCGACACTGGTCCGATAATTAATGTGGCCGAGCTGGAGAGGCACACTTTACACATGAATCTGTCTGTCAGCCTGACAGCTTCCAGACGCACTGCAATATGTAACTGTCTAGGGAAGTCAAAGATGAGGCTTTGATCAAACGTTTTCCCCCAGGTGTTTCAGATCTGAAAGAGAAACAGGGCAGACAAAGGGTTGCTTTCATTTAAGCAAACCGATTTTTCTTTCTTTCTTTCTGTAGGTTTGGCAGCCTGGCTCCATATGCAGTCTAATTATTCACATGTTCTCAAGGCTGCCGATCAGAAACCTTGTAAGAGATCTTTTTCTTTTTCTTTCTTACATTATTCATCGTGCCTTTTGACCCGCTCTGTCTCGCATCCTGTTCTCCTTTTGGTAAACAAAACTATAAGCAGTGCTTTGTCCAGGCACTACCTCATTTCATTCATTAGGTGCAGAATCACAAACAGGAAAGTGGAAAACATGTCGACAAATCAAATACCCCCCTGTGAAAACAGCACAGTCTGAAACAAGGCAATCTCCTATCGACCAAACGCTGCACTTATGAAAGCACTTATTTGGGATTTTGCATGCATACCAGCTTGATCAGTCAAAAAATCTCTTCTGTGATCAAGTATGTATATTCAAGGAGGTGCGGTAGGATTGACAACACTACATTAATATTGTTATTTCTAATAGGGACATGCTGTAACATGGTCGAAAACACGCATTTCCATGAGCGTATGGATTGTGTTCAGACCGATGCACCAAAAACCCAAATGTCTCTGGCAAGCGTCATCATGCATCCAGCAGGTGTGGTGAATTTAGCTGTCATCCCGAGCCCCTTTCACCTATTTTGCTTCGATGTTATTCTTTGATTGTGTTACCACTTGTGACAAGCGTAGCGGGACGTGACACGCCGTAGTTCCACGTTACTCGTCATCACCCATTCGCAGGTGGCAGTCAGTCAGTCGCTCACTCAGTCGGGGGTCACATAAGGACGGAGAGAAGAAAGAGGGGAGAGAGTGAGAGTGAGACAGACATAGAGGGGAGGATATTTACGACTCAGACAGTGGCGAGGGTGAGCTGCATCCCAATGTCTGTTCTTTTACTGCCTGGCTCAAGAACTCTCTCAGGGGAGAAGGGATACGCTTGTGCATTTCTATGTAATACAGGTCTCAAAGTCTCCAGGTGTGTGAGTGGCAGTAACAAAACAAAACAAAAAAAAAAGCCAGATATCACACACTCTGGAGGTCTTATAGGAGAAATCCATCAAATCGGATTCAGTGTTGGTCATTGTCTCACAGCTCATCTATCTGTGATGTTCAGTACACTGAGCTATTTTGTGATGAAGCACTGTAATTTACCTTGTTTTTTTTTTTGTTTTTTTTGCTGTTCTCACTTTCCCTCAACCTGTTTCTTCTATTTTTGTTTTGGTTGATTTTTTTACTCTCACCATAATCACCCTCCCCCTTTCTTAAAATGTGTCCAGGGAGGCTTTTGTTAGTCGACAAATCCGTATCTTCTATAATGGATTTCACTGTGGGTGATTGTTGAGCGTTGGCGCAAAATAATAATCACCATTGTGTCAAACTTGACAACAATTTGGCCACAGAAGCACAAGGGACATCACCAATAACATTTTCCGGTGTCCTGTTGGCCCGTCAGGTCTGACTTCAACACTAATCAAATGCATCCACTGACAGCGCTCGGCCTTCAATCATTCCAAGTGCTTGACATTCAGTCTGTGGTGTCCTCTTTCCAGTGAACACGTCTGTCACAGGCTCCTCCCTGGGGCTCTGTTACCTGTCTAACCCTTTGTTCCACTGATTCAATCCCCTGGAGAACCTGTCAGACAATCTGGTCCTTCCCATGATTTTAATGATTGCCCAGTATGATGCAGTGATGTTGCCAGAGTCTGACACCATCTCTCACTGTGTAAAAAGCGTAGAAAGTACCAGCGCTGGCTCGACTTGACTCCCTAAAAACCTGACTTGATTTTTAAGACTTGGAATCGAGTCTGATTTGCCTCATAAAATTGAGGATTGGACTCGACTGCTGTGAGCCTTGACATACTCAAGACTTGACTCAATAAAGACTTGAGCCAGACTTAGGTCAACAAAATTATGACTTGACTCTTGTGAGACTTGACTACCGGAAGACTTAAATTGAGATTTGACTCAATAAAGAGACTTGAGACCTGGACTTCAGTTAACAAAATGAGGTCATGAGACTTGACTGCTGTGTCATTTGACTTATTTGACACTTGACTCCCCGAAGACTTGAGACCTGAGATTCGAGTCTGATTTGTGATCATGATTTGAGAACTGACTTGGACTTACTTGAGACACGACTCCCTAAAGATTTTACTTCAGATTAGAGACTTGGTTCGGACTTGACTCCTATGAGACTTGACCACCTGAGGACTTCAGTTAACACTTGACCACATGAGACTTGACTCATTTAATGCCTAACTTGAGACCAAGATTCCAGACTTAAGCCCACAATATGAGGATTTGTGACTTGACTTATTTTTGACTTGACCCTAACTTGGACTTAGCTTCTGTGAGATTTGACCTAAAGACTAGAATAAAGACTTGATACCTGGGACATAAATTTGGCTCGGACTGAAGTAACAAAAATTCAGACTAAAGACTTGATTTGGACTTGACTGCTGTGAGGCGTTGGCTTACTTGAGACTTGAAAGCGAAAGCCTCGGTTTCTGACTTGCAGTTTGCTTATGACTTGACTTGGACTGGCCCTAAAGGCCTTGAGACTTGACTTGGCCCTGGTCCAAAAGATGCAATACAGCTCTGGAGCTCACACTGTGAAACCTTCCTGCTGTAAAGGGAGTCTGTGGCAGCTGTACAAGTGGGCAGGGATTCTAGTTGGCTGCCATTTATCTCTCTGTCTGTGTCTCACATGTGTTCACGCACCTACAGATAGGGATTGGGCACCGAGTCCTCTGATGAATTGTTTGAGTCATTGGTCCTGGCTGTGCGCGAGTGTGTTGAGTAATGAAGAGGCCGGTGACGCTATTCAGCTCCTCCGCAGTTGCCCCCCCCCCCCCCTCCCCCCCCCGAGCACAGGTGCACTGCTCCCCCTGAGTGGGAGTTCTCTCCGCTGAAAGAGTCCGAGATTTCATTCACCCTGCGAGAGCTCCGGTACCTTTTGTCATTGCCGATGTGGCGTGAGAGCGACGCTGGGATTCTGTGTTTTGGCTTGCGTGACAATGAGGATAGAGGGCTCCAAAGTGAGCTAAAGACACAATCCCACTAATATCTGTGATAACTTAGTGACTAACACGCACTCATAAATGCATGCTTCTGCTGTTGTGCTGTGCTCCGTGGCTTCTACATTAATGGCTATTGACAAGCACATCATCTTTCATGCTGCACTGTCCTGTTTTCTCAGTACTGACACATAAAATATGTTCACCTGGGGACTATAGCCAAGACATGGATATGAGATGACAGCTTGCCCGACGAGCACGTTACATCTATCTGTGTAAGCAGGATGCTGGCATCAGAGAGACAGCTGAACATAAACCCGGAGGCGATTTCCTTGTTGAAGTTAACCGCTTCATACCTGAAGGTTTGTCTGTAGATGCCCCACGTGTCTATAGCGGAGCTTTGCTCAGGTGTCGGTTACCTGGACTCCCCATTTTGAGTATGCACCGCCATTTTGTTTCACTTCACCATTTACTCATCATGTTCAGGTTTTCTGTTTGGGAGAGGCTGTTGTTTTGATGCTACCAGTCAGAAGCAAGTGATGTATCCATCCTGCCAACATGATTTCAGCTAACACAGACGCAGTTAACATTTTTTCACGTTGGTCAAAGATAGTTGCAAATTTTAAGAGTTGCTATTTCCGCAGGCCAACTTACAGCGACCTGTGCAACTGTATAGGTGTCAACCACGCTGGAAGCACTTTTCGTGGCAGCAATGTTTCTGTCGCCATGTTTTCCAGCTCTAGCATAAGAGGTTGCCGTCCCCATTCTTGATCCTTCCTACAAACCAGGAAACTTTAGCTTTTTACTCTACTGAGACATATTGTTCAATATCAAACACTCTCATCCTGTAGGCTTAAAAGACAGCATCTATAGTCAACTTGGGTTTACAACAATTACCAAGATTGTGACCCAGAGTCACATGGAAAAATACAACACAGTTGGCAGTAGAAGCCTCTCAAACCAATACTGCAGCAAATCTATGTCTCTGCTGTCCATATTTATGCTCAATATGATCCAAATACTCGTGTTTTTGCTGAAATATAGCACAAAAGTTTACACCTCACTTTGGTCCACTTGTTACATCAGTAGGAAAATCGTCAGGTGTTTTTCTCATGTTGTCAACCTTTTTGAGGTATGTTTGAGACTGGTTGTGACAGGGAGGGTGACGTGTCTCCTCCGGCACTATGGTCAGAGTGAATGGCATGCTGGGAGCCTAACGTTCTTTTAATGGCTGGTGTGCTGCTTTACCGGGGGCATGGCCTGGAGGGGAGTGATGGGGCGGATTAATAACCTGCACATCCTCTGCCAGCCTTCATGACGCAGCACCAGCAACTCATCCTGCCAGGTTTACCATCCAGGGCCACGACTGACAGCGCTCACACATGCAGCTCACCACAGTGACTCAGCAACATGGCCGCCTTCAGGGATCGAAGCATTAGAAAGCTCCCTGGAAACCTTCTCCTGATATGTAGTTCATGCCGCTTGCGTTGCATTTAGGCTCGTTGTTGCATCGAATCAATTCTCGTAATCATTCAGTTTTTGTGTGTATCCTGGCTGGACAATAAAGTTAGAAAGTCTCTCTCATGCTTGAGTCCCTGGCACTGGTTTTTAACCCTCCCACTGCGGAAATGGTATCATAACAGAATTGTTCATAGCTGCAATCGGTAATCAGCTTCCCTCTTTCACAATAAGCCAGTCTTACATGATTGGTGCCAAGCAGTTTGTCGTTTTGCAAGGTCACCAAGATGGCATCAACACCCTCAGAGGTAAAGCTTTACTCCTGAATCGCAGCCACAATCTCCGCCGCCAGGCTGAGGCCTCATCAGCCTGAACGCAAGACACACATGGACAGAGCAAGACTGCCGCCACAGCGCTATCAGGGACTGTTTGCTGATTTCCATCAAAGGGCAAAAACGACATCAAAGGAAAAATGGACGCCCTCTGTGTGGGCATGTCCCTTGTGTCGCTGTGGAAGGGCAGGGCTGAGGAAAGTTGGTTTCACACAACTTGAAATGGAGATAAACACTGTGAGAGCACATCAAGCACACTGGGCTTTGATGCAGTGAATCCAGCATTGATGTAGCCATATTTTTGTACGGCCGCTGTGGTCCTACAGTAAGTCTGCTGTAAATGCAGGAAGATGAACGTTGTAAAGGAATTACTGAAACTAGGACCTCACTAACGCAAAGTGGTGTTGCTTCAGTTGCCAGTTTTCCTGGTCTTTATACAGTACGTCACTATATTTTGCTGCGTGTGTGTGTCCAATTACGTCAAAGCTTTCACACTTTACCTCTCTCCTTTCTCAGACAGAAGCTGGCACAAGGCTCCCTCCAGTTCCTAACAAAGAGATAAAAGTGTGAGTGTGTGGCATCAAGACTGCAGGGAGGAAACCATCAGTTAGAACAGTTGTGATTAGAGGTCCAGTTATCAGTTGACTGCGAGAGCACAACACTGTAGTTCACACCGTCGTTGTCGACTCCCACACTTCCCCTTCCCTCCTCCCCCTCTCTCGTTATAGAGAAGCTCTCGGGCTGCAGCCGCTGTGGGCAAGCAGCCAGCCTGCTGCCACGGCTCCTGTACATAACTGCAGAATAGAGGGATGTCCAAAATTAAAAGCATTGTTATCCCTGCGGCTGGTGGCCACGGAGAGATGGAGTGACAGGCTCATTTCATTGTGACGTCTCAGATGACCTTGGTTTTGGCCTCTAGTCTGCGCCCCCTCCAGACAGAGCTTTAGTCTGGGACCAGGGCCTGTCAGCAGGACCACAAAACACAAAGTCTGTATCGAGTCCAAGGGACAAGCAGATTGTTACTGGATTTCTCACTTTGCCTATGGTGAGTGGGAATTTCTGTAATTCAAAATCCCCTCATTTTTTTTTCCTTTATACCAATTCTGCTTGAGCCCTGAAATGTCCTTGTGAATGAATTTTAATATAATGTACTATTAGGGTTGCCATGGTGACGGCTGCCGTCTACGTGCATGTCAGTTGCCATGCAATTCTTTTTTTTTTTCCCCCTCTCCAGCAGGATGCTAGGCTGCTATGTGCAAAGTGCTACGGTGACACTGTAAATCAGTAGAAAAGCTGCGTCAGTATAGCACATCATTACATTCCTGAATCCTTCTATTATTGTAGAAGCCAGTGTTGGTCTCTGGTGTATGTTGCACACAATGGAAGGTTTCGTTTCATTTAAGAGTAATCATTTTTAATCATTTTCAATTATGCTTTCTACTTTCCTTTGTTTGGGGGGGGGGGGGGTGGAGGCAGAGTGGATTTTAAATCTTTCCCCATTTTCCAGGATTTTTCAGCTATTGAACGTAATGAGGTAAACAGAACGATACGCTTATTTATCAAGGATGTGCTCTTGCACATATTTCATTAGCCACCAAAGTGATTTGTTGGATGACACCACATATGGTTGTGGCAAAAGGTGAGCCGGAAAAAAAAGTTTAATTTTTGTTTGTTTCAGGAACATGATGCTAAAAACATTAAAGCACAGGGGAGGGGTAGAGCTGCAATGGTACGGAGTTGCTTTCACTGCAGCATTGGTGGTGTTGCTATGCCTGGATGTGAGGAGGGGTGTGGGATGGTTGCAGCTAGTGTCATTTCTTCAGATGTGACGCTGGGAAAAACTACGTTTCTGCTGCAACTACTGTATTCTTGCAGCCTCATCTCTTTTGCAATCACTCGCACCACAATACGACTGTGCCCACGCCATTATAGTCCAAGCTGGGAGTTAAGAGCAGTGCAGATTCGAGCTTCGCTTCTATTTTAATTTTCTAAGCACTTGGAACAAGAACAACATTGTGCGCTTTTGTCTCCTAAATGTGTGCCTTGATAGCCAATTCAGATGCTTATTTTACATTATTGTTGTCATTAAATGTATTAGAGAAGTGGAGCCCGAAGGAGAAATATAGAGAAGTGTTTTTCCAATTTACAATGGCATGCCAATTATTTCATGTTTTTGATTTTCCCTTGTTAAGAGTCAAACACACCAGAAGTCTATTAACGTTTGCTGCGTTTTTGTTTTTTAGAAGATAGACACATACGTAGATCGCTACATGTTTATTCTTCTATCGAGGCAAACACAAACCATTTCTGTTGCTGCCTGCCTAACCTAGTTACAGTGTATATAAATACAGACATTTAATCACATTTAATATCCGTTATGTTGCTCCTCGTGCTTGTGCATGTTCAGTTGTTACTTCTTCCCTTGCCCAACAAAGTTTTCAAAAATGTCAAAATAGTCTGGGCTTGCATAGTTCAGATTCTGAGCTCCGCATAGTTTACAAGCATTAAAAGGTTGCCACAAAGGCAGCAATATAAACAGGATGACTCAGATGTAGTGTGCTGCCTCCTCTCAGTCTCCAGAGTGAGGCTGCATTTATGAGAAATAAAGCCTTATGAAATGATCTGTACCCTACTACCCTGTGCTTTTGTTGTCTGTCCCACTCATCTCGCTAGTCTCCCACAGAAACACAGGTTGCCTGCAACCAGAACCCTCGTCCTGGTGGGGGGGGGGGATGGCGCAAATCCAATTTTGCATGTCACACTCAAGGTATTATGCATGCGTGCAGGTAGGGTGAAGGGTGTTCAGGTGTGTGTGTGTTCTAATACACTTCTTTAGAGGTATATGTATATTAGTGTGGATTGTGCAGGTGAGTGGCGTGGGCACGTGTCTGGCCCAAGGGCATCTCCACAAAGGGAGGTAAACATGCACACACTCCTCTGGGGGTGAAAGAAGTGTGTGTGTGTGTGTGTGTGTGTGTGGCATTTCAGTTAACAGAAGGCCATCAGTGAGTCATTCTCCTAAAGAGCACCCTTGGGTTCTTGTCTCACTGACACACACGCAATGGCTGTCCCAGAACAAGGTTTACTGGTCAATGTTTAATGCTCCATAGTTGGTTTTACTGACCGGCACAGCCTGCAGGATGCCAATGCTGATTTGAAGCCTAACAGCCGAGGCTGACCACCACTGCAGTCCTACCTGGTCTTTTTATTGTGAAATGTTCGCTGGGTGTAATTCATAATATCCACTGTGAGAGGTGTAACTGTTGGTCTGGCAGTCATTACAAGGATTAAACTGTCAGAGTTTATCCGCACAATCAAGTCTGCAATCCCTTCTTCCTTTTGCGTGTCTACTCTACTTAAACCTGCAGTATATCAGTACTGATACTTGACCATGACTTGAATGTGATTTTGATACCCGAGCGCTGAGTTTCATCTTACCTCTCTGTCTGTTGTTGCTCTTCCTCTCACTAGAGAACCATGAGCACTGTGGACGAGGAGCCGGATCACATGATACCATGAAGACAAGCCTGCAGGTCCTGCGCTGCCAGCTGCTGAGTGAGTAGACCCAAAGGGGGGGACGAGGGCATCGACGGGTGGGGGGGCTGCCAGTGGGCATTATTATTAAGTCAAAATGGAAAATATCTGGGAGAGTCCTGTCACTTTCTTAAAAATAGTGTTTTGGCAGCATAGGACGCAAATGCCATGTACATTTTATTGGTATAATAACCAAAAACTTTAACAGAAATGAGAACCATACTTTACGATTATTTATTTATTTATTTACTAAGAGCAGATTTCTAATGTTAAATATTTAACGCAAGTATTTTGCTCTAAAAGGTTTTTACATGTTGTGAAAAGAAAGCAACTTTGGTTGAATATAATGAGAGACTGGAATCAGGATGAAGTTAGCCAGGTCTACTAGCACCTCTAAAGCTCATTGATGACACATTATATGACATATAGCAGATAACCCCAGTTAAAATCATAACCTTTGTGCAGATTAAACAAACAAGATATAACGTGTTAATTAGTGAGTTTTAGAGGTGCTTCAAGTCAGATTTTGATTTTTTAGCCTTTGACAGAACCAGGCTATCTCGTGTTTTTGCTAAACGGTCTACTGACTGTAGCTTCATATTTATGGGGTAGTGTACATATTTCTCAATCTTTTTGATCTAATCCTTTAATGATGCTTCTTCCAAGTGCAGGTCTTGCTGCGTTCTCTTGGAGGCCTGTCACGTGTGAATAAAAACATATTTTTTTATAGCTGGAGACCCTGATTAATGGCCTTCAGGGAACCTCAAATCAGGTACAAACAGTGTACATACGGTGCTGTATCCCCTTAGTTCTTGTTATAGTTCGAGTCTGTGCTGCTTTAAATTCAGAGGACAAGAACAAGGCTTTGGGAGTGAATGTACGAAGCTCTGGCAGGCTACCAGCGCAGAATGTCACATGAATATGGAACATGGGAGCCAGACTGGGACCCACCAGGCTCCTGAACCGTTAGCTAAACAGGCTGATGATATCTAGTATGCAACCCCAAGCTTCACCTCAGGGCAGCAGAGCCAAAGGCGGTCTCTGACAAATCTGCTCAGAAGTGATAAAGCTGGACTGGACCGCTGTGAGCAAAGTGCTTTAAGCCGTAGCAGAGGTGGCGCGAGGTCACATTGCGGTGGTGTAATCTAAAGAGGGGATGTGTGAGTTGAAGGACTAGCTTCATATAGAGTTTATATTAAGACCATATTGTGGAGCATTTGTAGAGCCATGGCTTGATGAAGTCCTTGAAAGCACCGCGGTCACTTTTGCTTCGCGTTCAGTTGGAGATCCAGCTGAGGCCTGAGTTTCCTCACACTACGCCACCATCAGGGTTGACGTTTTACAGCATGCAGAGCTGAAAGGCCCACCTGAGCTCTCTGTCTATGTGCAGCACAGAGACATTTCTCATTTCTCTCTCTGGACCAGCCATCTGCAGGAGAGAGATGTGCCTTAACATCCTTAGGCTGCAGGCAAGAGAAGAGATGCTGCAGATAGAAGAGAATTAAGATGGATGATCCCGCATCATGACATGCGTCAGAGCAGGAAGAGTTTCTATGTTTTCCTTCTGGTGCTGTTTTTTATCTTTCTGTCGCCTACCATTTCTGTCAGAGCTGACATGATGACATAATACACCTGCAACAACGGAGAGAACCTGCTTGTTTCACGCAAATTGGGTTTTGTCTGGCAGCTCGCTCTTCAAAGCAAAGCAAAAGATGTGTTCTGAAGTCGGCGCCTTATAAGTAAATAACTTGAAAGGCCAGTTGTTGTGAAATGTAGAGGATTACAGAAGGTTTGAGTAATCTTCTTTGTCTTGTCTTTTATGATTAAAGTGAGAAGTTGCAACAGTTTGTGGTCTTTTAAAAGTGGAAAACATTGGCAGTGTCTGTGACTTTAACGGAGTTGGATAACTGCAGGCCTGCAATTCAGTGTTCTCCCCAGATTCCAGACAACTTCCTGTTTAACGTTTCTCCTTCCTGTCAGATCCTTCACGGTCACAGTCGCTGTAGCGAAATCATTATCCCAGTAAACAGCGCACGGCCTCTTTGTTGTGCTTGTTTTCGCATTCTCCCGTTGCCTGATCTCCAGATAAACACGGCGCTGTTTAAAGCTGCTGTAACCTGGCAAACAATTTGTGGAGCATTCAAACAGGAAGCCATTATCCTGTTACGAACGATTGCGCTCTTATCTCAGGGCTCACATCTGTAGCTCGCGCTCCGCCTTTCCAGCACTCCGCCCACGCCCATCCTCCTCCACCGGGATGGGTTCCAGCAGACCACAGGATGTGCCCTATCTGTCTGTTTCCCCTCACGGGACAGACACTCTCTCCCCAGAATGGCAGACAGACACACCAAAGGAGTTTGTCTGTTTGTGCTACTGTAAAGATGAACACTGTGAATCCCAGAAGGATCTGTCTTTGTGAAGTTTAGTCCACGAGAGCCCTGTCAAATGAAGAAAGGTGGAATTCTTAATTGACAAGAGCCACGTTCGCGAGAGGTTTATTGATGCTGTAGGAGCACGCCCAGCAGGAAGGAAAAGCATTTGTTTGAGACGTTTGACCACCTGACTCATCCAGGTTTTATAGATTGCATTACATTTTAACATTTGTTTTTTTACTTGCCACCTAACGACACATGACGTCGCTGAAGAGTCACAGTGACAGGAGGAAGAGGAGGAGGCGTAGCAATAAGAGCAGCGCCTGCGCATATATTTATGTATACATTTACTCTATTGCACTTAAGTACAAGTTTGAGGTACTTGTACTTTACTTGTGTATTTCCATTTCATGCTACTTTATACTTCTTCCTCCACTACATTTCTTTTATAACTTTACTTACTAGTTACGTTGCAAATTCAGGTTATTCGTGCAAAATATAATCAACTAATAAATGATGGTGTAATATTATAGATTACTGCACAGTAATCTTCCCAGCAGTACATCAAGTACTTGTTGAAAGCAGCCCCACCTTTTCCAGCTGCAACATTAACGTGATGCTTACACACAATCCATCACAATTTACAGTATAATCCAGTGGTTTAATATACATTATTCTGCAATGGGCCGTTCTGCATAATGACTGTTTACTTTAGTGATATTAGCACTAATGGTGGAAGTAGCAGTATTGGCAGCAGCAGTAGTGTTAGCAGTTGGACTTCCAGAAGTAGTAGTAATAGTAGTTGTATTTGCAGTAGTTTTACGGCTAGTAGTAGTAGCAGCAGCAGCGATATTGCTATTGTGTAATAATGGTACAGGCTTTAGTCATATTGCTATTAGTTGCATTAATGGTAGTAGTGGTAGTGATAATGGTACAGGTAGTAGAAGTGCAGTGGGTCCACTGAAGGAAGACTCTGACCAGGCGTGATAATCCAAGCTTACCAGCAGTTAGTCAGACAGCTCTCCAGTCGGCCTGCTGATAAAGTCTGCCTGAAGCTGATGGATCTGATCGGCTACCGTGGCTCGCGCTGGCGCCACGTCAACGCTTACAATTAATATAAAGGCTCGGGCTACCTTCAACAAAATTCCCCATTTAAGGCTTGTGATTACTTTGATTTGGGTCTGTCAGCCTTTATCCTCAAGAGCGAGATATGAATACATTTAGTGTTAGATAGCAGAGCTGCGGAGTGTGTGTGTGTGTGTGTGTGTGTGTCGGTATGATGTGATAAAGGCTCATTGGTATTCTGATAAGTGCTGTAGATAAAGCCTTCTCCATTTGCCCCGTGGGATTTGGGGTGGGGGGGGATCCCATGGAGGTTTGTCTGCTACTGTGGAGTGGTTGTGATTAGCATAAACGAGGCTAAATGTGATCCATGGAGGGCCGGCTGGGAGGTGAGGAGGACATCCTTAATTACTGGTTATGGTTCAGTGCCCTGTGGCTTCGAACATGCGTGTTTATCTCATTAGATAATGACGTGGCCATAAAGTGATTTAGGTCTTGTACATTTACATCTCAGGCAGCTTACAATGAGAGTGTAGGCAGAGGGGTTTGTGTCTTGCTTGTTATTATTCAAACACTGTCAGTTTAGTTTCAAAGGTCAGTCTCGCTCACATGTGCTGGGAACTGAAGGTAGAAACAGATCAAAGTTTTAATAAATTTTATAAAGCGATGTTTTAATCGCGTAGAGGTCTTCATCAGGCTTTGTCAGATACCAGAACATTTTGGTCCACGACGCCACGGTCACGTCCTCTGTATTTGTCTGGGAATTTTAACATTCTTCATTCATAATTTTAGGCCCAGCAAAAAAATAAAAAATACAAATTATTCAGTATTTCTCTACCAGATTTGTATTCCTGGCTGTGGAGTGAGGTCTTTGAAACATTTAGGCCTTCGTGTTTTGGAGATAAACGTTGCAGAAACTATAAATGACCAATTAACTGAAAGAATGTGGACTTTGTTTTTGGTATTGTGCATTTTCTTATGGGGTATGATGTAATAACTGGATTGCTTTATTAAATCTATTCGAAGGAATTAATAGTAATAGATAGCACTAAGACCCCTGAAACTGATGCTGCTAAAATACATTGAGCTGTTCCTAAGTGGTACAAAAACCTCCACCTACTCAGGATGACAAGTTACCAAAATTATCCATAAATCAAGGTACTTTTGAGTTTATGTAACTTTTTAGAACAAGCCTGGCTTTGCTTCTGTGTGGAGAGTGTGAACATAAAAGATTCAAGTCAAAATGTATACATCTCTGCTTCTGTTAAGGTTAAATTTTAGGGGTGGTGTCACCCTTTCCACTAGCACATCGTGACATTATTAGCTTGCAATATGTGTTTGATATGCTGTTTTTTGCCAGTTCTTCTTCCAATTGATCTAATTCCTAAAGATGATCCAGATTTTGTTCCCTGTACATACAGTTCTCCCTTTATTCCCCGTCAACCTGCCTGAGCAGCGAGATGACAGAGCAGTAACGGTTCAGAAGTGCAGCCTGATGAGCCTTATTGATGGATGATTTTGCAGCTCCTATTTTTGGCTTCCTGTAGAGCCTCCAATTCAAATAGTGCCACTGCCAGCTGCCCACTGATGATGCGACACAACCAGCCTGGCTCCAACACTTGCTACATAGGCAGACCGTAGCCGTACATTGGAGCCACATCGCTCTTCATCGCACGTAGCATGAGGTGACCCCTGGGAACAAAAAGATAAATATCCCATCCTCCACGCTGAGGAGCCCCCCTCTCAGGATTGATCATGCAGCCAGGCTAGTGCATGAGCACTGATAGCCTGCATACCGCACACTAAGTGCTCCAGTATGATTGATTAAGCTGGGAGAGTCATGATGCATGTGCCTGAACGATATTGTTCTTCTGGAAGTCTTTGCTCATGAGTGGACCCATGGCAAAAATGCAATGCAGAATTTCATCAGCAGGAGTAAATGTTTTGTATTTCACCAGAGTAACTTTAGATTCAGTGACGGCCACTCTGGCCTCTGTCCCCTGAAACTGAGTCTAATAATGAATGATTGGTGGGACAAAGCCTGCATTGGATCAGTGCGCAGGATCCTGCTTTGCAACATGATTTATTGATGTCCCTGATGGCATCAGTGGAGGACTTCCAACGAATGTCACTGGCTTCCTATGCATTCAAAAGAGCCCTAATTCAGCAGGTTTCCTGCATAAATTGCCCCTCCCTCCATAAATCTCCAGCTTTAGGTAATGGAAATCAGGTTGATACCATTAGTCAAATAAATGGGGGCATAATCTCACATTCATTTTACCTGGGTGCTGTTTGTCTCCATGATATTAGCATGTGCTATTCTGAGATAGTCAGCTGGGCGTTACAGATAGCGAGCGCAACAGGTTTGTGTGAGTGATAACGGCGTAAGCTGTGTGTCGCCCTCCAGACCTATAAAGCACATAGAAGAAAGACAATAAGAAAGACCTTTAATTCATTGTCACCAGTGAAAATTAACGCGACAATTTAGCTGTTCGTTGTCTTGTTGTGGGCAAAGATTCAGACAGCTTGTTGTTCGCCTCCTACTTTCTTGCGTCATCACTACTGAAAATTGACTGACCTTTTGTTGTGGGTGTTTTTTTGTGCTTGTGAGAAAATATCGTATCGGGCCAAAAACAGCCAACAGGCACAATGGTGAAGAAATCGTGCTGAGTGGACGAGGATTGCTGAGCAAGACAAATGTTTTTAAAAAGTGCCTCCTATATTCTCCTGTCTGTCACACCTTGTTTTTCCTTTGAATGTCCTTTTTGGTCCTTGTTCTAATGTGTCTAATCCAGCCTTTTTGCTTTTGCCCGTGTCTTATCACTGATGAAACACCCACATGTCTCCCTGTCGTACTTCCCACCACACCTCTGGGCTCCTATTTGTACGTTTTCCCACCCTGTCCGACCTCGCTATTCTTCCCCTTTTCCATCCAATTTTCTCACGTTCCTCCCAGTGCTTCCAACTCAATAATGGATGTTCATGAAGCTCAATTCACTTCTCCGGCCTTTTCAATCATTTTTCTAGTTAATTCACTCGCTGCGCCTGCTTCTCTCCCTGCACGTCTCTGTCTGCGTGCACCGTTCTTACGCTCTCACTCCATCAGCCAGACGCCCAGCCGCTGTGACAAATTACACCCATTTGCCTCAGTGTGCAACACAGTGCATGTGTAAAAATGCAACGCATACTATGAACTAAACAAATGTCTTCTTTGCAAACAATGGAGGACGCACACACAGCACAATGTCATAACGGCCTATTTTCAGGATTTAGAAATGTAACTCTTCTGTGTCCTCTGGGTCGCTGTAAGGCAGCTTTTGCTGGCTGGCTTAAGCTTTTAGCATGCTTTTAGAGAAAAACAAAGAAGCTGTTGCTACAGGACATGCTACTCCGTCTCCATGTCCAATTTGTTGTTTTCTTATTGAATCCGCCCATTAAAGCTAACTCAAGATGCTCAGGCCACTGATGTTTCTTTCAGCCTGTCACTATCTGCGCTGTTCATTTCATGGCTAACTCTTTGTTTCCAAAGCTGAACACACAAATAAAGCAACTAGCTGGAAACCAGTAGAATAACTGTTTAGAGGTGAATTTGTTTTACCACGCTGATAGATATCCGTCAGCTCTGGCTTGGTAACGTTACACATATTCCAATGAGAAATGTAGCTGCTAGCAGTAACAGCGCTAACCCAAACTACACGCTACACAAAGTGTAGTGGGATAATTAACCCAAACCATTAACACGGAGCATCGGTCAAAGCTCCATGTTTATCTCCTCACAAGCTATTAAGTTGCTTGGATACATGTGTGTTGCCTTGTTATAATGACCCTTAATAATAAGATAGGGAATAATCAAAAAAGGAGTCTCGCTCACAGACCTTAAACTAATAAACCTCAGAACACAGCGTCTGATCTGTTATCCTCACTATGTATTCAGCACAAATGAATATATGGGCAGTCAGATATCTGAGTGCAAGCTTATTTAAAAAGGAGATTCTCCCCTTTAACATTTTAGATGCGATCTTTAATAAAATATGATTTGACTAAACTGCAAAGTCCCAAATGAATATTAATCTCCATGTTGGTTACAGATCAGGGTGAAACCACACTTTGCTGATCACCCGGACAAATCGGAAGAATGTGTTCCTGAGAATATTTCTGATCTGACTTTGTAAAGGGAGTCTGGGTGTTATGTTTTATTCAGTAGAACCAGTGTGTCGGGTTGCCAGGTTGTGACAGCCCAGTTTGGGTACTAATTGAAGGTATGACTCAAGCCGGACAACAGCATTGATAGCATCCGTGCTCTTAATTGAGCTCTTATCTCTTCTATCTACTTTCTTTTTTGCTCTGGTAAACATAATTCTTGCTCTGCCTTGCTTGCAGCTGTAAGACTCTACATGTGACGTACTTTTCCAATCTTAAAAGTTAGTCTTTGACATACAGTATTATACTTATGATTTTGCCTTTTGTCTCTGACGCTTTTATTTATTCAGATTTAGCATTTTGTCTTGTTGTCTCTCTTTCTTCTTGTGTTGTTGTTCATGCACCTTCTTCGGTATAGAATCATTTGTGAAATGTAATGTCTTCTGAGCCTTATCCTCTACATCTGTCCTAATTACCGGTGATGAGCAGCAGCCCAAATACTTAAGCTTTGATAGGTTGGGTTTGTCTGTGTTCCATTTCCTAAAGGATCATCTTAGTACAGACGAGCAGTCATAAATCAAGGATGGCCATGCGTGTTATCTCCTCAGATAGGATTCTGGACTGGGCTCTGTGGATTAGAGACGTGACAGGCTTGGTTAATGGAAGACAGGGCCTGGACCTTCTATCCTGGTGTGATTGAGTATGGAGGAATATGATTAATGATTCAGAGGCTGATTTTAAATAGTCAGTGCTTTGGGGTTCTACTGTGGTGTATTTTAAATCCCCAGGTGAACTAAGAGGAAAGAGGGTGGAGAAGCTTTCTATGGCAAAGAAATTTCAGATTACTGATATTGACTGTGTGGGCTGTTCGTTTTTTTTTTTTTTCATCATTTTCTACAATATTCTGTCCCTTTCTACCCATTTTCTTTCTACACGTTCAACAGATTTCTTTTCTCACCTCTATTCTCATCTCCTTCTCCTCTGCCCCTCTTGGACATGGAAACTGTGTTTCCATAGTTACTGAGGGAGCACCATATAGTTGAACAATGGCCATGACATCTGGGTCATAGTTTCTATGACTTTTGGTTTTGGGGGATTTTCTGAATGCCAAAACAATGCAGTCTTAATCACTATCCTTGATTATCTCTCTCTAAAGTCCTCTGTTACAGAGACCTCATGAATACCCACCTCTGCTCATCCATATATTTTAAATTTTTCATAGTTTTCTTCATGTCAGAGCCCTTCTTTTCTTTGACACAAGCACGGTACCCATCCAGGGCGTATTATTAGCCCGGCCAAATTTGTGTGGTACGGTTGGGCAATATTACCAAAAACATTTTCAGTTTGGTCTTTAACAACATCCATATACCGTGGATTTTCTAATATGACTTTCCAGTCATTTGGGATGATGTATCTACACACACGATATTCTAAATGTTTCTTATTGTCAGTCAATCCTATGACAAGAGAAAAACCATTGCATTAACTATGAAGTCTGTGTATTGACATTATAGACTTCCACTGTTTAATATCCCAAAAAGTATTAAAAACACATGAATGAGCCACACTGTTGCACTGGATGACATGTCCCTTTATTATCGCACACACTGTAGTTTGTTTTTAGCTACTCCTGCAGCCATAAACAATCTGTAGCAAACCAAATATGTATGACTCCACAGCTGAAAATAGTCTGTTTCTTCTTGTTTGAGTACAGCTTTCTAAAAACTACAGTGTCCAGCTGTAATAGGAAATTGACAGACAGGTTTGAGGAGTCAGAGAGTGTTTGAGGGACAACCTAACGCGTTGTTGGTTTTGGTCTTTTCATGGGATTTTTTGAAAATCAGGATACATATAGAACATTGCCAGCTTTATCCTTTAAGCGATAGGCCAATAATGGTTCAAACTAAATAAAAATAAAGCACAAACATGTCAAAATAACCATGGAACTTAGTAGTATTCTCACACCGTCTTCAGTTCAGCATCCTGTGGCAAACCCATGCTACACAACCACCTTCAGACATGAATTCAGAGTATGTTAGCTTTGTGTGAATGCAGGTTCTGTCCTCAGCTGAATGCATAGAAACTGCCCGGTGGGACCTCTGCTAATGTGTCGCATTAGCTGTGTTTAACAGTGTCAATAAGGAACGGAGAGGAGGGAGCAATGGGGAAATTAATAAGCCTTTGAACATTCCTCCCTCTATGACTTTCTTGCTGTCTGGATGACATAATAGGTCCAAAATTCCCTGCAGGCACCTGCTAATGACTTGTCACTACACAGCCTCCTTATGGATTGAGCTCGAGAAAGTGAATCTGTCAGGCTCTCTGAGATGGTTTTAGCATGTTAAGTGGGCTATTTTGACGCTTTGACTGTCTTTATGACAGAGTTTATCCACAGTGTTCACTGTAAAAACAGCTTTTCAAGTCAATTTGTCTTGTATTGAGCGTAGCCTCTTCTGCTCTATTGACCCTGTCGACGGGGGCAACTCCACCCCGTTTTATGACAATGCGTCATAAGGCCGTTAAACTCATACCAAATATCCATGGGCATGTCATTCCCGAGCAAGGTACCTTGTTTCAAAGTACTGAAAATTATCAAAACTATTAAAACTCTGCTAGAAATTTATTAATATATCTAATCCTATTTTGACTTGCATAAAAGAATTAAGATTTTCAAGACTGAATATTATACACTAAATTACGCTTTGTGGGTATTATATGGAGATTACAATTAAATAATTGCTTTGTGTTTTATTACCTCAGTGAAGAGTGAGCTCTTTTCAGCATTTCTGCAGAGTAACAAAGCCTTTGCAGCTTTGCATGAACTCTCTGTCTAAAGACGGAGGCATCCTCCCAGTCACAGCTGCCACCTTATACACGCACGGGTGGAACTAGTGAATAATGCAGTTAATAATGCGATCACCTAGTTAAACCAGGTTAGTGACAATCACAATAGTTCAGTAGATTAAAGGCTGAGGAGCATAATGGATGCAAGACAAGGCTACACGTCTATTCTGAACACCTGAGCAGTCAATTTCAGCTGCCAGGCTGCACTCCAGTGTAGCTTTTCATTGCTCTGTCCAAAGGTAACAAAATCTGCCTACCAAGCGCCTCTAACGCTCATTAATTAACACCTAGTTTGTAACCTGTTTATTTAATCCTCACCAGTATAAACACAACAAATTGAGATTTTACATTATATTGAGAGAAACGATGTATAAGAAAATACACACTTACAGGGAGAGTAATTAATTCATGAAGATAAAAGGATGTTCTATATCATCACATGCTAATCATCACCTTTCGATCTCTTTCTCTGCAGGTGTTCTAGCATTCCTAGCACTGCCAGTAGGACTGGTGTCATCAGCACAGGAGCTGTACCTCAGCCAGACGTCCCAGGAAACTGTCTCCATGGCAGCCGCCCACAGCAGCCCCCTGTCTGCCCCAAAACCTCCCCCCTTGGACTGGCATCAGGAGGGCTCCAGTAGCGGGGAATGGTCATCCACTGGAGGCACTCAACCCTCAAACATCATCCTGCCATCTGTTGCCCTCCACCCTTTGGCCTTGCTTCACACAACCCAAACCTCCAGCCCCGCTCATGACAACCCTCCCATTCATGACACAAATACTGTCACCACAAACACTGTGAGCACTAAAAGTCATGTGAATCAGCCCCTGGAGCCGAGCTCTGATATTGTAAACCAAGGCCACATGCACAAATTGGTCAGGGTGCCTCAAGTCCGTAACCCAGTTACTGTCAGCTCTAACCAGGGCAGAATAAGCAGCCCTAAGTCTCCCAGCACAGATACAAATGTAAATGTGGAATCTCCTGCCAGAGGGGCTCCAAACCCCCTGGCTCTTATGTCCAGCTCTGGATCAGACAGAGGACATACACTCACTGCAGAGCATGTAGAGCCTCAGATGTTGAGTATGGAGGAACCCACCGACCCTAACCGGCAGTATGTTCCAGATCTCGAGCGCTCCTCCCTGCCCTCCCTTTCCTCGTCATCAATGGTAGCTGACCCAGTACTAGGCGTGAAACTCGGGGAGCATGCTAGGGGCGCCCCAGAGCTAATCGCACACCACGCCATCACCCTGAGGGAGGTGCCTGCAGTGAACGAGACGCCAACTTCTGAACTGGTGACAAAGAAAGGGTCTGTCACTCCAGTCAAGAGCCCACCAGAGAATCTAACTTCCACCGATTCCACTCCAGCCCTGACCAGTGAGTCCAGCCTCAACACGCAGAATCCAACAATCATCCCAAACAACCACACTGCACCCAACGAGACCACCACTGAGGAGGGTCAGATTGTTCCAGGTAACGGCACAGAGAATGTGCATGAGGGGAACAGCTCGGAGCCCCCTTCCACAGCCAGTGGGAGCTTCCTAAACAGGCAGGTTCCTGCCACAACCCAGGACCCCTGGACGCCCAGCAACAGCTCAGGCCCCACCGTTGACTCCCCGTCGTCCCGCAAGACCATCTGCTTGAACAGGATGGACATTGTGTGGATCGTGCTGGCCATCAGTGTGCCTGTGTCCTCATGCTGTAAGTAACGTCATCAGGCAGCTAGAAAAAATGAATCGATGATAAATTAATGAATGTGAAAAGTGCCAGATTACTTTAGAGTTTGGCTGACCTTGACTTAAAACCAATGTTACCATAATAAAAAAGATGTTTTTATTTAAAGGAATAGTTCTACACTTTAAGGTATTGGCTTATTTGCTTTCTTGCAGAGAGTTAGACGAAATCATTTGATGGCACTCTCATGTTTGTTCAGTAAATATGATGCTACGGGCAGCAGCAGGTTAGCTTAGCATAAAGACTGGAAACAGAGGGGAAACAACTAGCCTGGCTCTGTTCGAAGGTGATTCAAATCCAGGAAACCAGCCGAGAAAGAGTCCAGCACAACAGCGTAAAATCTCAATTTGTTGTGTTTATTCTTGTGAGGATTAAACAAACAGGTTACAAACAAGATGTTAATTAGTGAGCTTTAGAGGGGATTTTGTTACCTTTGGACAGTTGAGTGTGGAGGAACCCACCGACCCTAACCGGCAGTATGTTCCAGATCTCGAGCGCTCCTCCCTGCCCTCCCTTTCCTCGCTAGCTGCTTTCCCTTCCGTCTACTTTTTATATTAAGCTACTTGGCTGCTAGCTGTAGCTTCACATTTTATGATATGTTATCAATCTTCTCATCTAACTCTCGGAAAGAAAGCAAAGTATTTCCCAAAATGTCGAACTATTCCATTAAGGACAGAAAGAGTTATTTTGTAATAAAATGTTGTAATTAACTCATTTCATACCCTCACTTTTCTTCAACTTTCCTGGTTCACACTTTCAGTATGTGAGCTCCCTCCTTTTTAAAAAAGCCTTTTGACAGCCCCTGGACACCCTTCAGGGCCTGATCTTGTTGCAATAAATTGGAGAGACTGCAGCTTAATAACAGCAAGGGAGGGAGAGTTCCATTGAACAGCACAGTTGCACTTTAGGCAAAACAATTATTTTGCATTTTGCTCTGTTGGAGATGAAATGAGGATTTCTTTCTCTGTTCTTCCCCATTTTCACCCTGTATGATTCCTGAAGATGTATTCCTGAGAGACTGCCGGCGTTTGTTGTTTTAGATCGGTACAAGGCCCGCCACCTGTGGCCATTTCAAACAGTAGCCCTTTTTAGGGTGGATATGTCTTTTTAACCACAATCTCCTCTAACAGCCGCATGTTGTGGCAGTGGCAGCCTCTATCTGTGCAGCAGCTAGTGTGGGCACTTTCTATTTGAAGCAGCAGCTCTTCCCGTCTCTGTGCTAACCCTCATTTCCCTTCCTGCCTCTGCCTGCTCCAGCTGTGCTTTTGACTGTGTGCTGTATGCGGAGGAAGAAGAAGTCGTCAAGTCAGGAGAACAACCTCAGCTACTGGAACAACGCCATCACCATGGACTACTTCAGCAGGCACGCCGTGGAGCTGCCCAGAGAGATCCACACTCTGGAGAGTGAGGTACAAACCACT
Source organism: Gadopsis marmoratus (assembly GCA_036023855.1). NCBI lineage: Eukaryota > Metazoa > Chordata > Actinopteri > Centrarchiformes > Percichthyidae > Gadopsis > Gadopsis marmoratus. The sequence continues at coordinate 5,029 of JAVQJF010079281.1, read as the reverse complement.
GGCACACTGGCTCTATTAGTGTAGCACTGCACACAGAGGTGGAAGGGCATGTACTTGATGTTTCGCTATCAGTCAGCAGAATTGCTTTAATGAGTATGGAAACAACAAAGAGGAACCATGTCCAATCTCTCCTGTCAGCAAGCCTCCGGGCCTGCTGATGTGCACCTGAGTATGACACCGTATTACTACTATTTACAGGCATGCTGTTTGGAACAAGAAAAAAGTGAATTTCCCTGCAGGGAATCAATTAAGATTACTTGTTAGTAGTCGTTTTTTCAAGTCTAGTAAATGGATTTCAAAGCATTTTCCTGTCAGTTCGCCAGTGTACTGTTGTTATGCATGCATACCTTTGGCTTTTAAAATCCTTGGCAGCACATTTTCCAAACTTCCAAGATCTTGTGACAAGTTGATAAAAGAGCTTTATGTGACGAACAGGGCTATAGCTACCAATTAGAACATTGAGGTCATGTCCTCTGTAGTATTTCTGGGAATTTGAGGGGTTTTATAACATGAAAAGGTATTTACATTATACAATTAAACTCGTGGTACACAGTTTTTAGACTACATATTTTTAAATTTGATGTTTGGTGCAAAAACCATTTAGGGGTTGATTTTATTTTTTTTTTTCCCCCACCAGAAATGCATACCGGGCAGTGTAGAGAAGGCTTTGAATGAACATTTAGACCATAATGTAAGGTGAAAGAAAATCTAATTGATCAGGATGAAAAAATTTGAAATTCTGTGAAAATTTGTTTTTTTTAAATATTCGGAAAATTGCACAGAGTTTGTTTGGTGGTTGGTCAAAACTTTCTCAAGGAGGTGGCATTCTGCAGTGGAAATTTGGGCTCATGACCCCAGTCTTTAAAAAATCCTGCCTGTAGCCACGGTGATGGTGACAGATGGATCAGAACAGTATTAATATATAGTATATTAGTTAGCTTGTCAAGAATATTCTGCTGATGGCGTTTTAGATACAGCCTTTAAATACAGGAGCAATATGTATTGTGCACTCCATCTGTGTTTGACCTGCTGTATATCGATTTGATTGAGACTGTGCTCCCCTTGACATATTTAATTATTCAACCTATATTTAGATAGTTGTCCTCCTGAAGAAGCTCTTTAGTCTCATGTTGGTTTGGTTTGTAGTTGATGCCAATGAACTTTTTGTTTTTTGTCTAGCCCCTGTATATCTCTGCCAATTTTTTAATGATATTTGGTTGTGCAAAATCGGAGATTTTAGTGCATCACAGCGCCATCTGGTGGAAATGGCAGTATATTACAATAGTGTGATTTTTCCAAGTTAGTATCATATCTCTTCTTCTTTCCCATATTATTTTTTATATGTACATTGCTTTGTTAGCATGTTCTCTTTTTATCACCGTCCCTCCAGTGACCACTTCACCGTGTGTCTGCTTTCTTTTATTCCTCTTCCGTTGCTCAATTTGCATTCCTCTGTGGGGGCGTGAGGAGAGGGAAGCTGAGGTTGGATCGTGTGCGAGATGCCCCTGGTGACACCCAGGTGTTGTTTTCCCCTGCTTTACCTGCCTCTGCAGAGCAGCAGCCCCATAGCTTCCCCGGTGTTATAGGTAAATGACAGTGCTCTGCTGGGAGAGATGATCATAAACCTAAATGACGGCGTTAGTTTGATTTGATTGGATCGTGCTGATAAAATGGCCTCTGTCCTGCTGTAAAACAAATAATTTTGTTTTTCACACCTCCGCCCTCTAGCACCGCCTTATTACTGCTGACTCACCATCAAACCCCCCCCCCACACACACATACACTAAGTCCCTCTGTTGCCGTGTTCCTTCTGAGTCATCCCTCCCTTTTGTCTCCTCGCTCGTGAAGCTTTTACATCTTCCCCTCCGTCTCTGTTTGTATCTCTGTTCATCTAGCTTTGCCATCTTTGTTCACCATCTCCTTTGTTGCACCAACCCCATATGTTATTCTGTTCGGCTTCTGCACCAGACTGTCTGACTCTGCTCATTGCCTGTAGAGTGACTTAAATACAGTAGACTGCAGCGTGTGCCCTAATGGTGAGCCCTGAAGCGTTAATCATGAAATGAATCACATTAGTGTTAAACAGTTAGACAGGCATGTGTGTTAAATTTCTTTATGTGTGTGTGTGTATGTGTGTGTGTGTGTGCGTGCATTTGCAGGAGCATGACACTTGTCTACCCCCTAATGGAGACTACAGCGGCAGCAGCGTGGTCCTGGTTAACCCTTTCTGCCAAGAGACCCTCTTCATCAACAGAGACAAAGCTTCTGCCATCTAGAGTCAGAAAAAGAGACACTGTGTCGGATTCTCGTCTTCTACTCCCCCTGCTGTTGTGGTCTATTTTATATATGTGGTAAATATTCAGAGACTTTGACTTTATACTATACACGATAAACACAAAGAGCAAGCTGAAAGAAGAGTGATGTAAACAGACACTATTTACTATGAGAATGCACCCGCATATTTTTCTGATGTACATTTTCTACAAAAGGCTCAATTGTGATAAAAGGTTTTTATTGTCTTTATAAAATACAGAGTATATGTGGTTTTGTTTTCATTACAGTGGCTTGACGGTGAGTGCACTGTGCACATGAAATCTGCTTTAGAGAGAGAGACCTATGAAAACATTAAAGCTGTTCTTTGTCGTTTTATTTTTCCTTTAAAATCAATCCCAAAATACTTACAGCCTGTTGAACTTGAATATAGCACCTATATATACTTGGTGGGAGGGGGATGGGAGGGGGGATATAATAATGTAATAAGGGGAATTTATTGCCACATTGACAATGTGCAGATCGCAAACAAAATCAATGCACCCCCCCCAATACTTCTGGACTTCTCTTGAATTTAAGAGCATTATTAAATCATATTGAATTTCATGAATAGCTTATTACTCTTATGTTTGTGAGTAAAGATTAAGGATTTTTTACTTTCACTTGAGTCCAAAATTGAACTTTTAGCAGTTTGATAAATACAGGCCCAGATTTTAATGGTTAATTTGAGCAGAATATTCGGGTGATTTGGGGGTCTACATCCTGCAGTTCTGACTGACTTAAAATGGCTTTCCCCCTCATGTGTCACCAGCTTCTCTTAAAGAGGAACCATATAGATGTCTTAATTCCTGTGTGTGTGTGTGTGTGTGTGTGTGAATGCCCTGTTTGTGCATGTAAGTATACTTTGTGTGTGTGTGTAGTAAAGTGTGGATGAATGAATTAGAATGTGCTGCCCCTCAACCAAATATCACTGTTACTTTGAGTCAAACAAGACTAAGTATCACTTTCAGCTCAGTTTTACCTGTTTCTCTGTGTGCGTCTGTTTGTCTGTCAGTTTGTCTCTTGTCTGTATCGTGGTGTGGCTACTGGTGATATCCCAGTTTGAGTTTGAAACAGTCTCTCAGTGCTGTAGGATACAATTAGAACATTGCTACTGTAAATGTCTCCCTCCAAAAATTATGTGTTTGTCCATCAATGCATACTGTGTTTGTTGAAGTGTTGAATGATTCTTAATTAGTTTCTGGACCACATAATACACGTTAGAGGCTGTCAAAAATCTCCAATAAAAACACTGAGATAAATAATGTATGCTGAATATTTAATGTGAGCACATACAGAGGCAGGGAAATAAAAAAAAAAAGGGTGTTTGAATATTTTGTTCAATTATTGAACCTGTGGTCCTTCTACCATTTGTTTTACTTTGCATTTCCGCAGTTTTATTCAATAAGCAAAATTATTTCCTGCATTGTTGAGGTGTTGTTCTGAAATCATAAGGCGATGCTGAATAACACAGTTAAACATATTGATATTTCCTGCATTGGATGCTCACAGCTGGGCTACTTGTTTTGCACGCTCAAAAGTGGATATTTTACAAAACGTTCAGTGGCACGGTGGAGCAGTGTTCAACATTATGTATTTTTTTGTACTGTAGTATATACACTGTACTTTTTACTGCTGAGCAATAAAACAAAGAAAAAACACTGACTGATCAGTTTGCCTGATTGTCTGATTTATCCTCTTTTTCTCAAGAATTAGACCTACTGTATTGTATGAGTGAGTGAGATATCACACAAACTTGTTTACTATATAACAAAGCAGTGTAAATGGTCTCGCCGAGCACAGCACATCCATTGATGCATTGAGCTGGAATTTGCTCTTTGTGCACCAGTGCTGCATCTGGTCAAGTGACCTCCAGTTCTGGCAATATGACATCAGATGATCTGTTTACAAGCCTGCTTTACTGCTGAGGAGAGGCTTAATTTTACGTGAGTGTTATTAACAGATTTGTAAGCCTGTTCTAAGCTGGCAAAACATGACCGGTAAACATTTGACAGTGTCTTTTTTTGTGCCCATATTTGAAATTTGAAAATCTTTATGCATGAATGGTCACATGCTGTCTGGCATCTTTGGACCAAATACATTTCCAAGGAGGCAGCATTGCAGGAGTTTCTTTAATTTAAATTAACCCCCAACCTTTTTGGAGGTTATATTCAGTCAAAATAATACCTCAGGTGTGTGCTTGTTCTGTTACTAAATGGTTATGTTGAGAATTTGGTCTTAAAGTAAAAACAACAACAAAAAAACTTGCTTTTGCCTTGAGACAGCAAGAATATTCATAAACTAAATACACTGACTGTGATCCATGTGACAGTTTTAACAAAAATTTAAATGCTAAATAAATATACAGTTAAATACAACATAAGTTCAGAACGTGTGCATTTTACTATGGAAAGCCAACAATTAGAGAAAAAGAAAATTAAAAGAAAAACATTGATGAAATATCAAAAATACATGCAGTTATTGTAAGTGAAAACTGATTTAGCAAGTCAAAATGATGATGACCATAATCATCCTTTTATTTTGCACTTATAATCTTATGCAAAACCAGTTATTTTATTTATATATTTTCTGGGGGGGGGGTGTCAGTGGCCTCCACCTGTAAAACCATTGTTGCCCCTCTAGTGCACCTGTTGTTACTTTCATTAACACCAAAGCAGCTGAAACTGATTAACAGCCCCCTCTGCTACTTAACTGACCA